>JANIPN010000003.1:49843986-49860824 GCA_027478595.1 Erythroxylum anguifugum
ACACATATGGGGTAGATGGTCACATGTGTGTTAGGTGTTTGAAATGTACTATAAATAGAAGGTTTGATGTAAGAGAAATGAATGAATGAATGAATTCATAAAATAATTCTTCTCTCCCAAATACTCTGAAAATTTAGTTTCGGTTTTATAACAGTTCTTTATTTGTTTACTCTGACTAATTGAATGAAGCCTGAATGCCGTACAAGATTAGTTGAAAATTCTCATGCATAATAGATGCTCTTTATTTGTTTGCTCTGACTAATTGAATGAAGTGATTGCTAATTTAGTTGAAAATTTTCATGGCCAATAGATGTTCTTTATTTGTTGGAAGTGATTGCTAATTCAACAAATAAAGAACATCTATTAGCCACGAGAATTTTCAACTAATCTTGCAATGAATTAGCAAATTTGGATTTTTGGCTCTCAAGGAGTGTGGCTAGATGGTTGAGAGCGGGGCTTGGCTTTGGTTAGGTCTCAGGTTCGATTCCTTGCTAGCCCCTGGAGCAGTCGGAGTTTTACCTATGGGTGGAGAACTAGTGAGGCCCTCTGTGATGGGGTGTAACCGTTTGGCCCTCTGATGGGGTGTAGCCACTTGACCCTCTGAGAGGTGAGCTCACTTGGCCTGCCCGTGGGGTTTCCTCGAATCCAAAAAAAAAAAATGATTTTTGTAGGCTTCCGATCCTCTCTATTAATTAACTAAACAAATTCATAGACCAAAAAATGGGAATCTCAATGAGTAACGATGTTGCATTCAAAGATGTTTTTAATTACTTTTGTGAAATTCACAGAAACAATACATGATGAACACGAGCGAGGAGACTTCTTCCTCACATAAACTGAACAAAATTAAAGAAACCTTCAGAACTAGCTAAGTTTCAGTTGACGCAACTATCTTGAAAGACCTAATTCCACAAAAATTTAATTTTGATGCATTTAAGCCACAAATTATCTACCTTAAGGTCATACATGTTTTTGACTTTAGATAACTTGCGAAAAATTAGGACCATGCGTCCATGTTCATGTCACCATCATCTTCGGTTTGCCCCCAACTGATCCAATATTATTGTTCTCTGAGTTCCACTGTCATGGTATCTTTCAGTTAGAAAATACGATTATGAAGACTAATGGATGCTGAAAAAAAAAAAAAGGACTTGCTGCACTCATGTACATGTTTGTGTCCTCTGGAGAGGCCAAGTCATGCAGCATATTGCTGACCAAATGGATGGTTAACATCTTTTCCTTTTTGATAGACTTGAAAGAGAAAAAATTAGTTTGGGTTTCAATCTGATTCGACCGACAATTAACAAGTCGATTCAAAATCAACATCTAGGTATTAAATTTCGTTGTATAACGTTGACTATAGTTATGTAGCTACGTGGTTCATAAATACAAATGTGAATGGAATAAGCACAAATGAAAGTAAAAGGTTCTCGTCAGCCAAAGAATGGGAAGAACATGGATCATACAAATGATATCACTGTCAACATCCTTAATTCGTGGTCCAAGATGACTTTTGACATTTTTGAAAAATACTATGAAGCAAATTCTAAGTTCTAGAAAAAAAGCGTAACCATTCATGTGTATCCGACGACTTTAGTTCCACTTTCTAACTTGCGAGAAGGGAGTAGTACTAATTTTCACCCCAATTATACGACTTTGAGACTTTGTATGTCTATAAACCAACTGTTAGTTGTTTAAGGGGTACCTGTGCAGTAGTAAGATCTAAGCATTCTCTAGCTACCACCACCTTTCTTCTCTCTCTTAGCCTCTCCTCTCTATTTATCTGTTCCTGGGCAATCAAATTTTTCTTGAGAAAATCAAGTATGGGAGAAGTAGCATTGACTGAGGACCAGATATTTGAGTTCCAGGAAGCTTTTTGCTTACTTGACAAGGATGGAGACGGTAGGTCTAGCAAGCCACAGATGTACTCGTTTCTTTTTCACCTTAAGTTTTCTTGGTTAAACTCAAGATCACAATTTTCATTTTGGTGCATCGAAAATCGTTAGCAAGGATCGTAGGCATTGCAACAGGTCTGATGATCATCAACTTAATTTTTATATTGACGTGATCTTGTATTCAAATTTCTGCTGCTGTAGGTTGCATAACATTGGAAGAACTGGGCGTGGCAATCAAGTCTTTGGGCCAGCATCCCACAGAAGATGAGTTGCATATTATGATTAGCGAGGTTGATGTTGATAGGAACGGAACAATAGAATTTGGGGAGTTCATCAATCTCATGGCAAGAAAAATGAAGGTAAAAATGTCTATCTAATAAGTCAAAACTGTAAATTTGGCTAATGTCCCAAGTATGTTTCCGTTGATAACATTGCTTTTGGTTGGCTATCATAGGAGAGTGAAGCTGAAGAGGAACTGACAGAAGTTTTCAGAGTCTTTGACAAAGATCAGGATGGTTATATTTCACCTAATGAGGTTGGTTTTCCTACACATAAGAACTTACCTAAATCAATCTGCTTTATATTTCTTCCAGTACTTCAGGAAGTGTAATATTTTTGAACTCTGCCTGATTTCTCTCTTGAACCCTTGCATTAGTGGTGCTAGCATTGAAATATAAAGAGTGAGAGTTGTCCCATATTGGAGAAAGAGAGGAAAATAAACTAACATATAAGTCCAGTGGGCTACTCCACCTATCACCAATTAGTTTTAGGATGAAATCTCACTTGGGCTTGTATGTGGTCTAGCTTTCCTTCTCGTGTGAGCCCGTAAGCCTATTGTAAATTCTAACATGGTTTCAGAGCGGGTTGCTCTTATGTTAGTCGTTAACATCTCAAAATGACAGATTATGTCACGTGCTAGACCCATATGTGAGGGGGGTGTTGAAATATAAAGAGTGGGAGTTGTCCCATGTTGGAGAAAGAGAGGAAAGTAAACTAACATATAAGTCTAGTGGGCTATTCCACCTATCACCAATTAGTTTTAGAATGGAACCTCACTTGAGTTTGTATGTGGTCTAGCTTTCTATTTCGTGTTGGCCCGTATACCCATTGTAAATTCTAATAGCTTGTACTCATGATTTGTTAGTTAATGGCTTATTTAGCTTGATTTGCTGAGTGCAGTTGAGGCATGTAATGATCAGTTTAGGAGAGAAACTGACAGAAGAAGAGCTAGAACAGATGATAAAAGAAGCCGATTTGGACGGAGATGGTCAAGTTAATTACGAAGAATTTGCCAGAATGATGTTGGCCGTTTGATCGATTCTCTCTGATTCAAAAATTGCATACCATTCCTGTTATATTTGTGTAATATGCTTTAATAGCTGCCCTAGTTGATTGGGTTTTAAATCAATAGTCACAAACTTTCATGGACGAACAATGAATAATATGAACCCCGTCTCTAAGATTGACTTGGACATTTTGCATGTGTCGACTTTGACCGCAGAATTAGAAGCCTCATTTACGAACTTTTATCAAAATATTATAAATAACACGATAGATTTAAAAAAAAATTCTTTAATTGTTGTACCTTAATTGAGCTTTATAACGCACCTAATGTTAAGATGATACTTAATCAAACATATAGTTAAATACAACATTGCTAAATGGCATCATTAAATGTGAATCACACATCAATTCATAAGCCAAATTAAAATTTTAGTAAGTAAACCAAATTATTAAATTAAAATTTAAGTTACTACTTTAATGAATGTCTAAAAGAAATAGCTTTAATGAATGTCACAGGCTTTTGAGCTGTCACATGTTCTCGCGCTTAAGCTCCAATAGTCCCTTAAGCTCACAAGTCACTATTGCGTTTATAACTCATTGAGATTGAATAGATGCGGAAATATCTGTTAAGTTCCTTCCAGGACACCATCTAAATAATTCTGAAGGATTCCAGGATTAGAGGGTCTGGCTTCACCTAACTCCACATGCACCAGTTTCGGCACAAACATTAGTTAACTGAACTAACATCAAGAAGACCTTGTCATTTGGTTGAGCTGGTCAACTGAACTGACATCAAGAAGACCTTGTCATTGGTTGGTATTTGGTTGAGCTGGTCAACTTGGACAGAACGCAGGAGGCGTGTGAAGCTGGAAGGAAGCTCTATTCTCCTTCCATCCGATTGTACGCTTTTTGGTCTTGCTCTTAACACTACATCTTTAGCAATGATTTGTTTTGTCAGTAATAGTCATTAACGACTATTTGTATTCGTCATCGAAACAATGCCAAATTCTCATAATATAAAACTATAGGCGATGTTTTTCTTTAATCACTGATAATATTTTTTTCCCTTCGTCTTTTTTTTCCGTAGCGAAAAAGTATATGCAACATTTTGAAAAAATTGACGTCAATATCTTTTGGCTATGCTTACTTTTCGTAGCTAAATACATTTCCAAAAATATATAATTATCTTTAGCTACAATTCTAAAAGTGTAGTCAAAGGTTTTTAGCTGTATTTCTAAAATCATAGCCAAAAATTTTTAATTACACTTTTGAAAATGCAAACAGATGTTTTTAGATATGTATTGTATAATGTTGTCAAATTTTTAATATAAATTTACTTAAATGTTTTACCATGTTAATTATAATTATTCGTGACATTTTTAATCTATATTATTGTATATAATATTTAGATTATTTTTGTTAATTTGTTATAAAAAATAATTGAAAATTTGAAAAATTGTATATATAAAAAATATCATTAAATTTGATCGTGTACAAGGTTTTTAATTACAACTTCAAAAATACTTATATACAAAGCAAAAAATAAAAAGATTAGTTTAATCATTTAGACTCGCTTTCATCTTCACTGCTTATATAACATGCTTGACTAATTTTTTTAAGCAACTTTAATTGTTTTCCTTTTCAAGACGTTGAATGTATGCTGGTCTTGATGAGGATAGAGCAGTTGGCTTAGGGTGAAGCCAAAGTCTTTTGATGTATTCGAATCATGTACCGAACACCTTGCTGCAAATGTCATCTACATTTGGCTCATTTCCATTAAACATTGATGTTTGCATCAACTCCTACATCTTATTCTAAAATCTAGAAAACAAAATCAATATTCAATTTAAATAATATTAGTTAAAACTACATAAATAAATAAACTTAAAATTTAAGCAAAATTTTATACTTACATAGTTATTGTGCATTTCTTTAGACATCCACCCTTCACCTTCCTTATAGTGTATCAATTTGTAGAGTGTAATCTTATCACACTCATCTCCATATAGTTCCTTTTGACTCTATTTTATAGGGAAAAAATACAATTTATTGATATAGTTATAACACATAAAACAAAGAACTTGCATATTCATTTCGCAGGAAAACAAATGATTTAGAGGCTTGGTTGTGAGGAGTTTTTATTGTTCCTCTAGTCACTTTGGCTTTCTCACACTTTTCCTAAAAATTGACAGACCTTCATCTCTTTATTTCTACCAGGTGCCATTATATTGGATATCTATAACTTAAACATCAACAATCCACATAAACATAACTCAAACATCAACAATCTGCATTAACATAACTTAAATATCTACAATACGCATTAACATAACTCAAACATCAATAATACACATTAACATAAATGTTACCAACATTACATATTAAACAATATAAAAACGCTTTTATTACCTTCATTTATCATGATCAAGATCTTAAAAACCATCATCATTAATTACATTATTATTCAACTCTTCATCACCATTATATTCGACCAAAGTATCATCATTGTCATATAAATCATCCTCAATATAGTCTTAATCTCTTTCTATGACAAGATTGGCTTATTATTCATTTTCTTCTAGTATATTGTAATCAATATCTATATCTTCTATTTGCAAGGCTTCATTATTCAACTCTGATTCAATCTTTTGATATACTTCATTACCATCTTCACTCATTAGACCATTATTTGTTTCACAAAAATCGAAGACATTTCAGTATTGAAACTTTTGAACAACTTTTCAATTACTGCCTAATACAGGGTCATTGAGGTAGAATTCTTGCTTCATTTGACTTACAAGGACAAAAGGGTCATTATCATACCATGTATCACTAACATTGATGCTAGTAATATTGTCATTCACTTTTATGTTACCAAGATTAAACCATTTGCACTTAAATAGAACAACTTTTTTTTATCCTTGATGTAATACAACTCTATTATTTCGTTGTATAACGTTGACTATAGTTATGTAGCTAAGTGGTTCATATAAATACAAATGTGATTGGAATAAGCACAAATAAAAGTAAAAGGTTCTGGTCAGCCAAAGAATGGGAAGAACATGGATCATACAAATAATATCACTGTGAACATCCTTAATTCGTGGTCCAAGATGACTTTTGACATTTTTGAAAAATACTATGAAGCAAATTCTAAGTTCTAGAAAAAAAGCGTAACCATTCATGTGTATCCGACGACTTTAGTTCCACTTTCTAACTTGCGAGATTTATTACTCCATTTATTATAGACGCTCAAATGCAACAACTTGACAACAAAAGATAGTTGTGAGAATTTCGAGCACCCTGGATATAATTCTTCTTGAGCAACTTTCAATAACTTCCCAAAATTATCTTATATAATACTACAAATTATGTTAGGCAAATCAGTTTCATTTATAGTCTCCATATAATTCCCATAATCCTCTAACATCTAGCCATTCCCATCCTAACCATCGTCATTAATATCACAATCTTCTCCATCTATGTTGTTACTATCATCAACAATTGCATCAACACTTCACTACAGCTTGCTTCGTAACGTTGACATACTAAATTTGAATTCAAACAAACAATATGGTGTACTAGCTAGTGGAATATTTCACCGATAAGCCTCTTCAGAGCTTCCTCATATGTTTCTAGCCTATATACCATCTTAGTGATTTATAATAAATAAAATCTTGCATAATTATAAGTGGATTTCTTATATTACTAGTTCATAATTATGAATTATAATTGACATATTATGTTTGAAATCACAACATAACTAAGGTACGTGGCTTTGTTAGCCCACATGAAATGAGAAAGGGTCTTCTCGCTGTAACTCCTAGGCTCATGGAATATTGCACCGATAAGCCTCATCAAAGCTGTATCATGGGTTTACAGCCTACATACCATCTTAATGGTTTATAAAACCCATCATCTATAAAAGATCAAACTCATTCCACAAGCAGTAAATACTTATGTAATTCATACATCTAGTCATCAATGATTCTAATAATATTCTAAACAACAACACACAAAATCAACACCCTCCTTCCATTCCCAATAAAACCCAAACACAAGTTCTTCTCTATTAAAGCAGAACATAAAAAAAGAACAAAAGTTAGACAACTTATCTGGATGGACACACAATTAGAGACGACAGAAGATGAACAACGAAAATCTAAATAACATAATGATAACTCATTAGAAGTTGACATAATAAGTTTTAATTAAAGCATGAACCCAACATAAATATCATCATGTACATGTAATTCCCATTATCTATCACAATCATATAAATTATTCAAGTATGAACACAATATAAAGAAATTGAAGAACTAACTTGTGATTCAAGTGTGAATACAATTTAAAGAAATTCAAATGTGAATACAATCTCACATATGGCCAATTCATGTGGACTAAATTAAACTTGGACTAAAAGAAGAAATGACAATATAATCATCTAAAGAAATTGAAAAACTAACTTGGTCAAAGTTAGGATTTGATGGTAAGTTGTTATAGATGTTAATTGAATGAAAGAGTGAACTCTTAAAGATTGACATTATTTTTGTTTTTCCTATGAATGGATGTGAGTGGTATGTTGAACGTTAAACTTAATATGATATAAAATAAGCTATTAGGTGTTTCTAAGTAATTTATTAGTTAATTAGGACGTAATTGCATATGGGGATATTATAAGTTTAATGGTTACCATTTTAATTAAAATACTCTTGATGTTAGGCACTACAATGAAGTAAACTTATGCTTACCTTAATGTAAAGATGAGAACATAATTTTTATAATTGTGGTCTAAACTTTCTCTTTTCAAGTTAACTACCACCTATGATCGGTGGATAGATTTTTGGTTATATCTAAGACTAGTGTATTGGGAGCTAGTGCTAGCATTCATATGCACATTTAAATTGGATGAGAAGTGAAAATTTCCGAAGGGATGTAGCTTTACATAAATTATGAATGGTCACAGTCATTATAAGTTTTCTGACAAAAACATAAACAAAACAAAATCAAAAGCGAAATAACAAATGCACAATTAGCTTAATACTTTCACTAACGATAATAGTTTTATATAAGGCCTTACTGAGCCGATTCACTCAACCATCGACACTATCCCTTGTCCTCACAACCTGTGAAAATATTTCACACTCAATAACACGACCACCTCGTACTAACCTCAACAGAGGATTTTCTCAACAATGTTCGATAATAAAGATAATAATAAAATAACTCAAGTGATTGAAATAATAAAGAACACAAACAAAGACACTTGAGAAATAAAACAACTTCCCCAGCAATGTAGCTTTGTCAACAAAAGAATGGGAAGTTGACCATCGAAAGATCTGTTGTGAAGCTTCAATATTATCACTAGAACATCCTACTCACAACAGCCATAAAATGTCTCAAATCAACAAATGTTTCATCACCGAAACATCATACATGAAGAACTACAAAACAATAAGGCTGCTGGAAGTTTTTCGCATAAAAACCACTATCATCGATAGCCTAAAAATCCCTCACAATAGACAAAAAAAAAATGCAGCTCCCCAATATGGAAAAATCACCAACAAAATAACCGTTTCTTCACCGAAATGTTGCAAACAACGGAGCTCCAAAATTCACGATAGCTACTGGAATTTTTCGTACACAATAACTCATAGCCAACATCCCAAAATTACCATTTCATTAATAGTGAAAAAGGCATCAAAGGAACACGCAAACACCAGAAAAATTAGCTACTAAAACTCCCCAATCAACAATCAGGACAACCTACAAAAATCATGCAAGAACAAAAAATGTAGCAGCAATATTGGATCAATAAATCAATGTATACTTAGAACACTTAAAGACACCCATGTCACTACTCAACCTATTAGCACTTTTAGGTATCTTGATCCATCGTAAGTGTAAATAGTTTGCTTCCATAAAATTAACAGTTTTGGGGTAGCTCTCCTTGAGTTAATAATTAGGCAACCAACAATAATACAAGTCAAAGACGACCATTGTCACGTAATTCAATAAACTCATTCCTTAATAGAAAGAGGCGATATCAAGAGCATAGTTGATCCAAAGTTACAAGGTGAATTCAAACTCAGTTATGCTTGGAAAGCTGTAGTGATAGTAATGTCCTGTGTCGCACCAAACGCAACATAAAGGCTAGATATGAGTTATGTACTCGCTGAGCTGAAAGAATCTCCTTTGATGGAGATGCCCTCAAGAGATGATAAAAAGATAGAGAATACACAACATAATATCTTCACACATATCTTATTAATTTTCCTCACAAAAAATGAAAACCAATTAACCCACACATCATGTGAAACACAGCCAAATGATAGTTTCAATTTTCAAACCAAATCTCATCCTTCGTGAGATAGTCATTATCCCATAATAGGCTATACATTAAATCCCATCTTGATTTAAATTTTTAAACCTTATTAAACTTATCTTAAAAGAGTCCCACATAAATCCAACTTGGTTCAATTATCAAACAATGTCCAAAATTAAATAAAAAGATATAAGATATATATCTTAACAAGAAGAAAACTACTTAGGATGATGAATCTACAATACAATTGTAAATAGGGGCATCTATCATCACTTCAATTAAAATCAATTTGGAATTTATGCAAGGTTTATATAAAGGAGTACGTGTGCACTATGCATCTGACTAGATTGAAGTTAATTGGGACTTCCCAAATATTTATTTTATGAATTCAATATTTGGCATATAGATATGCATTATACAATCTTATTTACCCGTCAACCTTAACATTAATAAAATCATCCCTATTAGAACTTTCATCGAACACTTCATAAGCTTAAAAAATTCATCCCTAACTAATAACAAAATTGCTATCTTTTTCCATTCTTCACCAACATGAACATATTCAAACACACAATGAACCATCAACAGTCAAAATATATGCAGACAACCTAAACCACTTCAAAGAAACGGCACATAAAAAACATTTAACAACAACAATGAAAGCACAAAAAATCCCAATTGCAAAGCCATGACGACTAACCTCAACCAACAATTAATTGGAGACTCAAGAAGCAAACAATGGAAGAAGAAATGAAGACCACGAATGACGGCAATGGAAGAAGAAAACCAATGGAACAAACAAAGAAGACAAAATCAAAAGTAGAGGGGGAAGCTGCATTTTTCGTTTAAAATGAAATAAAAATGACATCATTTTCAACCATTAGCGATGATTTGCAGTGCATCTCCTTATAACGATGATCTCTAGAAATCATTGCTAAAAGGACATTACTAGTATAATTGCAACATCCCACTACCATAAGTCAAATACCTGAATACCCGAAGGACATTCAAGTACATACCCTATGATAATGGTATGTTGGAGCAAAAGCAAATCCAACTTATACATGGCAATTCAAATTACACATGGCATCATCTAACATATTCAAAAGTCACTAAAATTTAAAATCCATTAATTGCATTCATTCACAAATCTTACACTGTTTCCATCATACGCATATGTACAAAAACTCTTATAGGTTTTAACAAAACTACAAAATAAATGCTATAACACTTCTGGTGTTAGCTGACAAACCTCTGAGCCATTTTTCTATCCAAAAGATTCCTTAAGTCTTGACTAAAGAACTAGGCCTCTTGTCTCGTACCTAAAAAATCATATTGCAATTTTTGATGAGTTTTGCGAACTCAATGAGTGAACCATCATTGATGATTTCATCGGATTATAAACACACATCACCTATATCACAGATATTCATTCAGAACATGTAATTATTATTTAGATACTTATATAACATGGCATATCATATGGTCACTCATTACAACTTTGCAAATCATTCAAAGAATTTTAGTTTTATACGAATGCTATATGAATATGACTCACATTCGTTCTTATTGTTGTGACTGAGTGCCTATCACATACTTATACAAATACTAGCCCATAGGGCTCAGTCAGAACATATTCAAGGAGCATAGCTCTACGTGCAGAATCATATATCACGGAGCAAAGCTCCACGTGGAAGTGCTTCAAATTGGCTACTCAAGCCACAACAGCTTTATCTGAGCATGCATTTTATGAAATGCATCAAATACTGAATATGTTATATATCACAATCTTATACAAATGCTCAGACAAAGTTTTCACAGTCATCGGACCTAAGTCCGGCATTCAACTTTCGTTGAGAATTCATATAGCATAATACAATCAGAATCATCAAACAAATTAGAACACTTCCAATACAGTCCCAAATATATACTCCTCGGACTTTAAGTCCAAAATTCAGAAACGATCGCAACAGTTCAATAATTGAAAGCTTAATAAATCAAATTAAATTAATCCTGGGAAATTCATTTAGGTTGACTTACAGTACGGTCCAAGAAGCTATTGCCTAGATGGTCCGACAATGTCTAACTGGCGTTCGATGTGCTCCTCTATAACATACACAACACTTTCATAAATATCACATTTTTGCACAAATGTACAAGTATTCTTTTATACACGTCAATGTATAGAAAGTATGCACAATGCATGCTCAATGACAATTTCGGGTTTCTTATCAAATCATTCAGATATCAAAGTCCTCATTAATATCATTTGTACTAATAATTTGGGCCAAAATAAACAATCTGAAATTAATTTATAACCTAATTGACCACTTCAGATTTTCTATCCACATGATTTCAGGTCAAATTTTCATAATTAATCTAATAGGGTAAATGACAAAATTAGGCAACACTTCCTTCTGAAAAGTTGTTCTTTTATGTTTTAAGTTTCTAATGACTCCAAGATTGTACAATTTGATTCATTATTCAATGATTTATGCACCAAATACCAAAGACTGTGCACATTTAAAATTTTGGCTAGTACATGATCATTCCCTCGAATTGTATAACTCATATCCTTCAGCTCAGATATCCAAAAATTACAAAATTTATACCAATTTAAAACTAAGAGAATAAGATACAATTTTGGTGAACACACCTCAGTCTAATTCGGTCTATATCAATACAGTTTATTCAATAACCACAGGACATGATTTATGTCCCTAGTAATACTATAGCTTAAGCTAAGACTCAGTTTCATGCCAATTTTGAAAGTCTTAGAGACAGATTTAAAATTCAAATTCTTCAAGAAAGTTGTAGAATTATGTCTCTTGTTTAATCTGAATTAAGAATCAACTCATTTAAAAATCTACAGATCAAGTGATAATCAAAATACCAAAGCATGTTTATGAAAAGTTTCCAGTTCATAACATTCCAGAAGACTTCCACACTTTCATCCTCTAATCCCTTTCAATTTAATTCAGATAGCTCTAAAATTTTTTTGGAGAGAAAGAAAAATGTCTTAAGAATCCATTGATCTAAGTTTCAAATCATTTGGAGTTCGGATGAAAAAGTTATAGCCAAAAGACTTAGGGTTGTTCAATGAAATACTCTAGTTCATAACCCACACATATAAACCATCGTCTTTTCTCTATCTAGCACGCAAATCTACATCTTTTTCACAAAACCCAGCTTTTCTTCTTCACCGAACTTCACTTCTCCTCTTCTTCTTTCTTTCTTTTTTTGTTGTTGTTTCCTTCCTACACATCACAACTAATACATTTGCTACATAAACCACCTTTTTTTCTACTTCCATCACAATTAAACCCAACACAAATAAATCCAAAATCTAAAATTTTATACATACATAACAAAAAATGCACTGCTCACGTGAGCATATCCCATTTTTTTGCATCTTTCTTCCATCTTCTTTCCATTTTTTTCAGACTCAATGTTTTCATGTCCAGATTTAATCAATCCTAAAACATCTATTTTGCATTTCTAACTCCAAATACAATCTCCAAATAAGACAGAATCACATTTGGCATTCAACACCGAAAATTGAAACTTCACAAGCTCTAACTCTCTCTACTATCATTTTCCAAACATTAATTTTCACACAATTAATTTAAATGATCACTCAAAACCATTCTAACTTGTCTTTGGCTCATTAACATACATAAGTCAAAAATCTAAGATTCACCCTTAACATCTAACATCATTTCTATTACTACACAACAGACACAAATGCATGCATGTACAATTTCGGTTTTCTGTTTTCTCAAAAACCATAGTAGAGTATATACATATTTTCATCAACTTTTTAACCTTCTTCCTTAACTCACAGATGCCAGCATCATTTTCAATTTACTCCAATTATCACAAGTTTACACCATTCACCTCAAATTAAAATTCAATATTACTTCCTAATACCAAAAACAGAGCGCATTCAGATAAACTCAATTTCCAGCACTTTTCAATTTTTCTAACTTATTCATTATCAGCAAAAACTCATTTTAATATAAACTTTACATTAACATCATAGTTCCTCGAACATCGCATCTCTCAAGCTTGTTCCCTTAAATCCAAACTCATTAAAAATCACCTCTGTTAACACTTCAGAAATTTGCATGCATGAACATTAAATCACCATTTACGTAATCTTCTAAACCATAATAGAAACACATATTTCTCAATCCAGAATCCATTCAAATCAATTGAAAACAATTCCTAATTCTCAAACCATCATCTAAATTATTTAATACTGCAACCGTAAATCTCAAACCCATGCATGCATGTATATTTTTACACTATAGAAATACCATCAGAACTACTTACTTGGTTCCATAAAATCTCCAGTAGGTGAGAGTGAATCAATAGCACAAAAAAAAGTTCAACACTTGGAGTTTCGATGGATGAACTAGAGAAGAGTTTAGGTAAAGAAGTTGTTTCCAATGAAGAACAAAAACATAAAGACTTATTATCAAGCTTCAGCAATTTCTTTCCAGCAACACACTTAACCACGCGTGTTCCTTGCATGTGGGTCATGTGTCAACATGCAAGGCTGCCACATTTCACATTACAATTTAGCCATTTTTCATATATATATATATATATATATATATATATATATATATATATATAATTGCCACGTGTCACTATATAATTGGTCCAAAATACCTCGATTTTTTGAAAATGTTTAAAATTCACCAAAAATTCCGAAATAATAATATGACTCTTCAAGTAAATTTTCAGCTCAAAATAATTAATAACTCAATTATACCCGAAAAATGTCAATGAATACATATACAATCATATAAATGTGCAAAAATTTGCATGTCACAAATAACTTATGCATGACATGCATTTTCCTAATTTCACAGAAATTTCTCATAATTGACTATTCTAGCCCTAACATGGGTAATTGGATGTTACAATAATGATTTATGAATGTATAGATAATAGATAAATTTTCTCATATCTTACTTATGCAATATATTATTCTATTTAATCATAATTCTCTATTTATTATATATAAATTCGGTATTGTTATATGAAATTTATATATTATATATAATTTTGTCACCAAAGGTCAAGTCAATGGGCCACCATTTGGTGATGGTTTTCTGAATTATTGCCAAATGGTATATTTCTTCCAAATTAAGTGAAAATGACGCCATTTTGTTTAACAACAAACGACATAATTTTCTATTAGGTTAATTAATATCAAACGAAGCTCTTTTTGTATTTCCTCTTGTTCACCATAGAAGAAGCATCGTTTCCTCTGTTGTGGTCATCTCCTGTGCTACGGTCATCACTATCGAAGAAGCGTCGTGTCCTTTATTGGTACTAGTTTTCTTTTCTGTTTTCAAGAACCCTCCTTATTGTGTTTTGCTTATGATGTATGGATTTTTGTTTGTGTTTGTGTTTGGAAGATGGTGAATTGTGTTTCTATGTTGGATGTGCATGAGTTGACTTTTTTTTTCACATTCCATGCTTGTTTAAGAAAAGCTTGCTAATTATTTCATGAAAGGTTTGTTAGAAAATCAAGGCTATTTATGTAAGGGATGTTTAGGTACATATTTACCATATGATTGTTTTTATACCAAATCTCTACTACATATAGTATACACATGTATAAGTCAAAAGGAATTTATTTCAATGTTTAATGAGGGTGTGATTAGACATAAGAATTAAAAGTAAAATTATCAAAACCAAACAAATTAGCAAGGCATCTAAACATATATAGGTAACAAACGTATAAGTTGGAACCATGATATTCAATTCACTTAGGAATTGTTAATTGCTTAATATGAAGAAAAATGGAGTCACTTTGAGTTTTCTTGCTGCTACCTTTCTTATTTTTTATTTTTTGGTGCTATTTTTATTAATAGATATATGAATAAACAAAATAATTTGAACTATAACACAATAGGTAAGGATGTTTAAATAGAGATTTTGGCTTGTAATATAGTTATAAAATAAAAGAAAAAGGTTATGGCTCAAAGGACCTAACTAGGGATAGAAAATTGGGGTAGGTTTTTAAGTTAAAGGTTATAAAACAATGAAAGTCTTTTTTTAAAAAAATTCTTATAGCCTCTTTTATTCTATATATGCATATATAGATTAGGTCTTGAAATGTTCCAAGAAAGTTCTAGAGAAATATTCTAATATAAGACAATACACTTTAAAGGAAATACATATTTATTTGAATGTTTCAATCTTTTATGGCTCAAAATCTTAAAATTTATTTCAAATCACTTCAACTTTGCACGATGACTAATCATTTGATCATCAAAATTTATAAAAGTGCATAATGCTAGCTAAATTAACCATTTGACATATTTTTACTCTTATTCTTAAAAGTTTTGGGACCAAATCTTTTAGCATACACACATTTCAATTTATTCATAATATATTTGATGAACCATATAATGGACTAGTAGAATGTCGAAATGGCGACTAGTTTCTGATGGTTGAAATGCGCGCTGTTGGGAGAAATATGGCAAAATTCTACCTAATGAAAAACAAATCGATTTCACAACATATCTCCTCATCAAACACTAATCACCCCTTGCCTTCTATAGCTAATCTTCTTCTTCAATGTTTTTAACATCATCCGAATTACCTCTCTTTTTTATTATCTATATTTCATTTTTTTGCGAAGCTATTAGATGAATATTTAATTATATATATTATGTGTTGTGTAAAGCTTTCTCGAATCTTCAATAGAACATAGATGAAAATGGAGGCGGTGGTAATGTCCTGATGGTCCGTACACGAATATGGAAATCAATTGTTTTGGAATAGTCATCAATTCTAAAAACTATGTCTGATCTATCAAGTATGCTTGTGTTCAAATTTGAGTTCCTTATACCATTAACTTAATTAGGTGAAACACATTAATTAGGTAAAACGCATCATACAGGCAGTTCATCTAATTCAGTGATCCATATTGCATCTGGGGATTTATTCACTATATCTTTTGCTAGTTTAGTTAAAGCCAAAAAGTTGTTGGATGAGGATGTCAATAAACTAACACCTAAGGAAAGATCTTTGACTGTTTCAATTAAAGCCTTTGAACGTGTAAGGACCCTTCGTAGGAATCCAGACATAGGAAACTCCTTTACCTTTTCTACTACGTCTTATGTCACTTGGAATTTAAAAAAATAATTATTTCTTTTCCATTTAAGACGAAATAGGTGTGAAACTTTATTTATTGTTTTATCTGTAAGTATTGTTAAACTTCTAATTAAAATCTTTTATTACTTACCATATATTATTACATTATATTGCTTACCATATTTCAATATTCATATGTATTATTATTTTATTGT
>JANIPN010000003.1:49860924-49876837 GCA_027478595.1 Erythroxylum anguifugum
CCCGGGTCAAAAGGGTTTGTCCCGGTTAGGTTCTCCGACCTCTGCGTGGATACCATTAGAGACGGTCTACTTTGGTCATTATGGTTTGACTCTTCATATAGACACATGGATCCTGGCTTTCGGGAACGTCCCAGCAACAAAAATTTTTGTTTTCCGCACCGCGAGTATGTGATACTTGCACCGGGATTTTCCTACAATCATTTGATCATTAAAGTTTATAAAATTGCATATTGCTAGCTAATGTAACCATTCAACATATTTTTACTCTTATTCTTAAAAGACCAAATCTTTTAGCATACACACATTTCAATTTATTCAAAATATATTTGATGAAACCATATAAAGGACTAGCAGAATGTCGACATGCTGAATGGTTTTCGATGGCAGAAATGAGCTCCGCTGGGAGGAATATGGCAAAGTTCTCCTTAATGAAGAACAAATTGATGCAAACAAATCTCCTCATCAAATACTAATCACCCCTTGCCTTCAATGGTCAATCTTCTTCTCCAAGGTTTTTAGTATCATCTGAATTTTCTCTCTTTCTTTATTATATGTATCTCATTTTCTATTAGGAGGCTATCAGATGAACGTTTGATTATATATACTATGTGTTATGTAAAGCTTCCTCAAATCTTCAAAAGAACATAGATGAAAATGGAGGTGGTGGTAATGTCCAGATAGATCGTACAGGATTAGAAAAATCGGTTATTTTGGAACAGTCGTCGATTCCAGAAACTATGCCTATTTAATCAGATTTGCATGTGTTCGAATTTGAGTTCCTTATATCACGTTGATTCCAAAAACCATGTCTATTTAATCAGGTATGTATGTGTTCGAATTTGGGTTCCTTATATCGTTTGACTTAGCTATTTAAGTTCTATACTATTTGCTTCTTAGTTGAAATGCATTGTACGTGCAGTCTATCTAATTCAGTTATCCATATTGCATCTAGAGAATTGTTCACCGTATCTTCTGCTAGTTTAGTTAAAGCTAAGAAGTTATTAGAAGAGAATATGAATAAACCAATTCCTGAGGAAAGATCTTTCACTGTTTCACTTTATGCCTTTTAACGTGTAAGGACCCTTCTTGAGAATTCGGACATAAGGAAATCCTTTAACTTTTCTACCGAGTCTCATGTCACTTAAAATCTAGAAAAATGAAAATTTATTTTCCTTTTTGATAGAATATGTGTGAAACTTTATTTATTGTTTTATCTATAAGAATTATTAAACTTTTAATTAAAATATTGCATTACTTACTATACATCATTATATTATAATATTTCTTACCATATTTCAATATTTATATGTATTATTATTTTATTTTTAATAAATATTAATGATTAAGAATAGTAGTCAACTTAAATTTATGATATTTTGATCTTATTAACATTAAAATTTTAAGTATGCTTATCTTTTTATATCCAAAAAAAGTTACTTTTTAAATTTTAAATTACATATCATGTGTTTTTCAACAATATGTTTAAAATTTTGAAAACATTTTACAATTTAGTACTCCATTTTATTTTCGCAGAACATTTGTATGAACAGAGGTGTACTATGTATAATAGTCATCGTCAAAGACACATTTGTGTATAAATCCATATATTTAAATAAATTTATAGAATTTGAATGTATTAGATAAAAATTGAAATTATTTCAATTTTTCGTGACGATTTTAAAACTCGTCGGCAAAGTCTAATTTTTTGCGTAGATTCACAAATTAGTCACCAAAGGCTTGACTTTTGGTGACAAAAATGTTAAACCGTCGCAAATAATCGAGCCTTTTGCCGTGAATCCAATAAATTGTTGCCAAAGATATTCATTTAGAGACAATTATGAGAAATGTCACAATAAGTTAAGCTTTTGGCGACATTATTTCAAATCGGCGTCTAAAGCTGACTTTTAGCAAATCTTCGCCAAAAATTAGTGGCTAAAAGTCAGTTTTGTTTTAGTATAAATAGTTTGTTAGTCGAAATCTTAGCTTGGAGACTCTTGAACTCTTTGTAACATTGTTTCCTTCCTGGTTGATCAATATATTATTTCAATTTAAGAAAAATTCCAATTCAAAAATTAAAAAAAAAAGGAGCATAATTGCCTCTTTTTGTTCTTCTTGGTTAGAAGTTCGTCTTTCCTCTCCACTAAAATCATTCGAGAAGACGTAACATTAAGACGCAAAGGAAAATTGTAAGTTTTACTTATTCATTTAGAAGCATCAGAAAACAACACGTTTAACTTATCTCCCACGCCTAAGATGTCCACATTTCATGATTATGGTCTCAATGTTTTTACTTAAATTTACTGTTTATTGTTGATCAGAGGCTAAAACCTTGTCTTTTTGGAAGAGTAAAAAGGTTGTCTTTGAATATTGACTATGACCACTGAAGATTTCCACCACCTTCACCCCGACTCCATGAAAGTTACAATCTAGAAAGCGTATCATAACACAAAAGGAGCTTTAAAATTTCCTTAAACGCAACACCAGGCATCATGATACTGCAATTTTGATTGTAAATATTGCTACGCGTGTGTGTGTGTATCCAAATATTATATTTATAACAAATCACTTTAATTGATTTCCTTTGAAGGATGCTTTCTGTGACTGTATAAAATAATATATAGTCACAGAAAGCAGTCAACGGGAAATATTGCATTTATCCTGCGTATCTTTACTTTGAAAACTTTTTAGACTCGTACAATTTACTTCGTGAGTACGTTACAAGAACTTTCACGAGTTCTTTCTCGGCAAATAAGACAAAGTAAGAGTCATTTTACTTTCCTTCGGAAGCTATAAGAAATAATTAATTTTCAAAGAATTACGACATTGGACTTAGTAACAAAATTTTTAAAGACAGTCATTATCTTGTAAATATTTAAATATATATGATAAAGCCCATGATATAATTATATATTGTAAATTATAGTATAATGAGAATGTAATTATGACATTCATATTTCATTTATCTATCATTCGTAAATTGTTCATAGTCATTATTCTATTAAGACTAAAAATTATAATAGAACATGAAAAGACCAACATATGTTATATTATGAAAGAAGCAGTAGATCTCGTAGACTAAAGTATAGAGATACCTAAACAAATAAGTAATGGTTTATTAGAAAACAAGTTCACTGAATTGATCCTATACGAGAAATTCATTTAAAACATTACTTGTATGTCAACAGAAATTCTCATTTTGATGACTGTATAAGTGATCATTTGGCTTGAGCTTCTAATTTATCTTATACAGGGATTGCTATATTTTGATACTATCTATAACCTATTATATTCAAGAGTAGTTCAATCTGTAGGCATAGGATATCGTATGAACTACATGAAAGTAGTTGTGTGATTAAGATAAGATTAATCACCCTAAAATAATCCCGGTGAATATTTCATTGTTCTCAATTAGTATTGATTCGAAAAATCCTTGCGAAAAGTGGACTGGTGTTTTATAAACAATTTACAAATATCATTATTTCAATCATAAAAATAGTGGAGAATTAATATGATTAGATTCAAAATAGAGTAGACATTAATTTCATGCTTTATGTCTAATGGAAACATTGTATGATGAAAAGATTGGATTGTATGAAAAAAATCATGCACGAAAAAATTAGTCAAAATCACTTTGACATTCCTAAAGATTTGTGTGGCCATGATATGTTACTAGACACTAATCTTGATTTATGAATATAAATTGTGTAATTATAGAATTAAAGATAAATATAAGAAGTTCAATTTTTCTAATCCTAAATATGTTTTACAATTATTATTTGTATCTATCGCCAACATATTTGGAAACTTATTAGGTCACATATAAAGAATGAGTTAAAAAGAGCAAAGATATTTTAATCAAGCTAGACTTGATTGTAAAGTTTGAAAATTTTCATAATCAAATATGAGATATTTAATGAATAAGAATCAATATGAGATATTAGATCTTATTTATGCATAACTGATATTTAATTGGAATTATTTATAATTTTAATTAAAGTTTAAATAAAATTAGGATTTAGTTTCAATTAAATTACTAAAATATCATAAACTTATTATAAATGGACTTAAATTCTAAGTGACCTAACACTCCTTGCATAACCCTCTACATTGGTTACAAAATTATTTCAATTAGTTCTGTGGATACTATTAGACGTCAGATATTTATGCGGCTATGATAGTTGAAATAAGCTAGTTTCAGAAACAGTTTAAGGGATATGACAAGATTATGATTAAGTTTTAGAATAAGGTATGAATTAAGATCCATGTTTTATTATGATTTAATTGTTAATTATTTTATAAAATTAAAATGATCTTAGTTTTTAGGAAATAAAAATACAAAAAAGTTTTGTAATTATTCTGGTACGGTCAGGATTTGATTCCGTCTCAATTTTCCAACAATGATATAGGAATAGACTTTAATTATTTAATTTGATTAAAATATGTTTGAATTTTACTTATTAATTTTGGAATTAAAATTTCAATTCTTGCATGAATAAACATTCTTACAATCTAAAAAGTTTAGATTGAATATTTTAAAACCCCACATTCAATTTAAAGTTGAATTACCAATATGATTAAAATTTTATTTAAGAGTTAAACAAATATACGAAATTAGTTTCATTAATAGTAAAATACCCAAAAATATAAAAACTCTAAGCTACAATAAATCTGAAAAGTTCAATTGAAGCCAAAAAACTCAAAACATTAGAAATTCCTTAAGATTCTAGAATATGGAAATTAAAGGTTCAACTACCCTAAAACAATAAAGAATTTTTTTTTTTGTGTTATTGGGAGCTGCTGGAATTTGGGTGTTGTGGGTGAGGAACAAGATCCACACAGCAGTCGCCAGGGCTACGTGATGACGCCTCAACGTGGAGGTACAGTTCGTAGCTTGTAGCAGACGCAGACAACCGGCAACTTACAGCGACTGAATCTATACGTGGTTCCTTATGGCCAGGGGCGATAGTTTGGTGGCACAATGGAGAAGCATGGCGTTGGCGAGGCTGGAGGCACAGTTTAGAACTGGCGACTGCTTGGTAGTTGGCCGGGGTTAATGGTGATTGCAAGACAGTGGTAGATTCTCCAGTGGCGGCGACCCATACAGGGCGTTGGCAACGTTAGTGGTAGTAAATACCTGGACATGCGCTGCAGCTCGCGTTGGGCTAGGAGCTCGCGCCGACACCTACAGCTGTCTGGCTTCGGAGAACTATGGACAGCGGTAGTGGCAGCGGCAGCCTTAGGGAAGGTTGGCAGCGGCGGCAGCTCCATTATGGCTGCTAGGATTTGGCTTCTTTGAGTTTAGGGTTTTTGAAAAATGAAGAAGAGGAGTTTTTGGAAGATGAGTTAGGAAAGAGTGTGTTGGCTGCATGGACAATCTTATCCTAGTTCTAGAATATTATTCTAGGATTAAAAGAAGGGATATTTAGGAAGAAGGATAGTTTATATTAAGGCTAGAACAAGACTTGTTTGAAGATATGATTAATGTAATCCTAATGAATTTATTTTTTAAGTATATTATATTCTAAACCTGAATAAATTAAATTTTATATCAAACAAAACTTTAAAATTCAAAATCAATTCCAAAATTAAAGAAATTATTTTCCTTAATATTAATAATTATATTGATTCTTAATTAATTTTAGAAAGGAATTTTCTAAAATTAGAATTAATTAGTTTCAGTTATATTGAAATTAATTAATTAATTTCCTTAAAATTAAGAAAAGTGTTTTCTTAAATAATTAAAAAGGTTTTTCTTAATTTAATTAATTTATTTAAATATGATTGAAATGAATTAAATATATTTATTTTATTTATTTAAATAATAATTATTTTATTTATTTAGAAAATTTTCTTTATTTATAAATAATAAGTTTCTTGATTTATTAAAAAAGATATTTTCTTCATTAAATTTTGAAAAGTATTTTCATTTATTAATTAAGAAAAATGAGCTTTCTTTAATATTTTTGAAAATAGTTTTCTAATTTATTGATGAAAGATTTTCTAATTAACTAAGAAATTAATCTCTAAATAAATAATATAAATGACTTTCTTAATTAAATTTAAAAATATTTTATTTAATTTTGAAAGTAGTTTCTTTTTAATATTAGAAAATAGTTTTCTAATTAAGGAAAAATAATTTCTAGTTAGATTAGAAATACGTTTCTAATTAGATTAGAAAGTATTACTTATATAATTTTGAAAATTGGGTTTTTTAAAATTATAATAAGTAAAAAGCATAAAATATTAAATTAATTTTTTCAATTAAATTTTGTTAAAGGAGTCAAAATAATTAGAAATAGTTTTCAATTGGATTAAAAATTGTTTTCATATCAAATTAAATTTCTATTTGGAATAGGAACTTAGTTTATTTAAGAATAAATGAGTTTAATCTAATTTAATTTTTTCTAGGAGTTGGAAATATTATTTTAGATTATAAAGTTCAACAACTAGAATCAAAGCAAGCTTAATATTTTATGCATATAATTTGATTGTGAGTGCATACGATGTATACTTCATTTAAACGTATATATATATTGAATGCATGTTGAATTATATGTTTTATATGCATGATATTTTACATGCAATTTATGTTTGATGAGATGCACAAAATTAAATCCCTCGTTAAAAATATTAATTACATATTTTGAGCATATTATTGCCTTCCATTTTTATAAGAATAAACAAAGTTGCCGACTTAATTTGAATGTGTTTAGTCTTTTAATAATGGGTCATACTTAATTAAATTTGTATGATTTGGAAGAGAAAACTCATGATCACATGAATTCATAGGAATGATTAAGAATAACATATAAGATATGTTTTGGCAAGAGTTGTCTCCTAACAGATCTAGGAGTCAAATGAGAAGTGATTAATAAAGTTTTTATCTACCTTATTTAAGTTTAGTTAGTTTGTTGAACAAACTCAAGATCAACTAAATTTGTATGGGATCTTAACCCAACAGAGAAATTAGGATAATCTTTGTGAATAAGAGTGAGGGCTACTATTTTGAATAAAATAGTGGAAGTAACCAAATACATGATTTGTAACAGTCCAAACCACCCGTTTGTAGATATTGTCCGCTTTGGGCCTTTTTAAGTGGCTCGTGGTGCACACCCATTGGGCCTTTTTAAGTGACTCATGGTCCACACCCTTTGGGCCTTTTTAAGTGACTCGTGGTCCACACACTCACGGTTTTGTTCTTCCACAGGACTTTTCAGGAGGTCACCCATCCTGGTACTGCTCTGGCCCTAGCATGTTTAACTTCGGAGTTCTGATGGGATCCAGTGCGTTAGGGCATGAAACATCTATAAAGGGAAGGTATCTACATCCTTATAAGGAGTGCTTCGTTCTCCTTCCCAACTGATGTAGGATCTTACAATCCACCCCCTAGGAGGCCTAGTATTCTCGCTGGCATAACGACCCAGGTATTGGCTCTGAAACCAATTGTAACAGCCCAGACTACTCGCTTGCAGATATTGTCTACTTTAGGCCTTTTTAAGTGGCTCGTGGTCCACACCTATTGGGCCTTTTTAAGTAGCTCGTGGTCCACATCCTTTGGGCCTTTTTAAGTGGCTTGCGGTCCACACCCTCACGGTTTTGTTCTTCCACAGGACTTCCCAGGAGGTCACCCATCCTGGTACTACTCTAGCTTTAGCACGTTTAACTTCGGAGTTCTGATGGGATCCAGTGCATTAGGGCATAGAAAACGCATCTGTAAGGGGAAGGTATCCACACCCTTATAAGGGGTGCTTCATTCTCCTTCTCAACTGATGTGGGATCTTACAGATTAACTCCATCAAAGAATCCTTGTGGAAGCATTTGACATATATGAGTACTAATATTAATCTCCCTTGGCTAGTTATTGGGGACTTCCAATCACAGATAGACATTTGTGGCCTACATGATTTGGGTTTTAAGGGATTTCCTTATACTTATGCATAGAAGAGCCATGGAATTTTTACTACTTATGTCAGACTAGACCGAGCTCTATGCAATACGAATTAGCGGTCTCTTTTTCCTGAAGCCTCAGTTTGTCACCTGTCGCGCTCGGTTTCTGATCATAATCCTCTCTTACTAAAGCTGACTAATTTTACTCCTAATCTTTCCACAAGGACATTTCATTTTCAGGCTGCGTGGTTTCTTCATGATGAGTTTCCTTGAGTTGTTAGAGAGGCGTGAGCTCTTCATCACCATTGTGTCCAGAAGGCTACTAAAGCATTGACTCATGCAGCGAAGACTTTTAGTACTAATGTCTTTGCAATATTTTTAAGTGTAAGAGGCTTCTTCTGGCACGATTAAAGGGTATCCAAACCTATCTGAACAATAGACACTCTTCTTTCTTGGTGGATTTAGAGGGCAAATTGAATGAGGAGTATTGTACTGTTTTAAGGTAAGAGGAGTTACAATGGTTCCAAAAGTCTAGAGTCTAATGGTACAGGTTGGTGATAAAACAACCAAAATTTTCCATGCTACTACTCTCTCTTGCAAGAAGAAAAATCATATAGAAAAACTACAATTAAGATTGGGCTTATGGACCTCTGAACCTGAAGCTATAGAACGAGAGGTCCTTTCTTTCTATAAGGACCTTTTCTGCACAACAGAGAGTGTTCCCAGGGGCAGGCAACTGGGTGAAAATGGTATTCTTTCTATGGAGGCTTGTTAATCACTAGTTAAACAAATTGATCCTGCTGAGGTGCTTATGGCATTCAACTCTATGAAACCTTATAAAAGCCCAAGTTCTGATGGTCTTCAACCTATATTTTACCAAACCTTTTGAAAGGATGTAGATGATCTTATTGTCAGTATGGTTAAGCAAGCTTTTGAGAGTGGAATTGTGCCTCGCGACATTTCTGATACACTTCTTGTCCTTATCCCAAAGGAAGAGAATCCGGTGACTATTAGCCAATATCGTCCGATTAGCCTTTGTAATGTGATTTATAAAATCTTGACGAAAGTTATAGTGAATCGGATTAGACCTTTTCTAGAAGACTTGATCCACCCAATTTAGGTTGCCTTTATTCCTGGACGAAAGGCTTCTGATAACATATTCATTGCTCAGGAGGTTCTCCACGTGATTAAGGATTTGAGAAAGGAGGGTATGGTTGTGATGATCAACTTGGAAAAAGCCTATGATAAAATTGATTGGGCTTTTCTACAACGTGTGTTACTAGAATTTGGCTTTCCCATGATTTATGTTAATCTGATTATGAGCTGTGTCTCGAGTTCTATGTTGTTCATTGTATGGAATGGTCAGAAACTTGAACCTTTTAAACCAAAAAGAGGCCTTCGACAGAGTGATCCTCTCTCTCCCTATCTGTTTGTGCTATGCATGGAGAACTTATCAGGGTTGATCACGAAGAAGGTTAGTGAAAGGCAATGGAAGCCAATTGCTACCTCAGCTAACGGTCCTCAAATTTCTCATCTTCTCTTTGCAGATGATGTCCTCCTCTTTGCGCATGCCTCTATTAACCAAGCAAGACTATTGAGTATTACTTTTGCAGAATTTTGCCAAGTATCAGGGATGCAAGTGAATAATGCCAAATCTAAAGCTTTTATTCCTAACAAAGTTTGTAAAAGGAGGCAGGAAAGGATTAAAACTGCTTTGGATATCTCTATCTCCCAAAATCTAGGGGCATACCTTGGTGTGCTTCTGTGCACTCAAAGAATGACTAAAAATGATTATGCTGGGATTCTAGACAAGATTAATTCTAGACTAGTTGGTTAGGAGAGTAAGCTATTGAATAAAGCGGGAAGGGCTACTCTAGTCCAGGATACAATCACGTCTATTCCAATATATGTTATGCAGTCCTCTTGGCTCCCTCGATTAGTGTGTGAGGAGATTGATAAATCAGCGCATGGATTTCTTTGGGATAATAAAGGCAATCAGAAAGGAGTTCATCTCATTGCTTGGAATACTGTCACGACTTCGAAACTTTGCGGTGGTTTAGGTGTAAGGCAAGCCAGGGATTCTAATACAGCTTTGTTAGGTAAGCTATGCTGGAAAGTCTGTATGGATAGAAATAGTTTATGTGTGAAGGTCCTCAGGGCATGATACCTGGTTGGCCAAGATTTCATGACCCATACTCCTCCACCGATAGCTTCAAAGGTCTGGAAAGGTATTATAAAGGCTATAGATCTCCTCAAAGATGGCTTTGGCTGGAGGTTAGGAGATGGGACCGACATAAATTTTTGGTATGATAAATGGCTCTTTGAAGGAACTATAGCTTCAGTAGTTGGGCAAGTCCCTGCCCATCTTATTGGTCTTCATGTTGGTGATATCCTTTCCTCATCCACAGGATGGAATTTGACTCCTATTGTAGGTATTGTCCCCTCGGAATATTGTGATCGTATCCTAGCGATGCCTCGCCCTATTAATCATCACGACAGAGACCGCATTATTTGGTATGGTAGTACCACAAGAGTCTATAATTCTAGAGGAGGTTGTGATTTTATCAAGAGTGTTCCAGTTGTGGATGGTCCAAATGGTTGGAGGTGGATTTGGAAACTACGAGCAGCTCAAAAGTATAAGGTGTTCTTGTGGCTAGTAGCATGGAACAGACTCCTTGCTAGTGAAGTTAGATATGAGAGAAAACTATGCTTATCTCCTCTATATGGGTAGTGTGGTACTACTAGAGAAACTGTTCTACATTTACTGCGTGATTGTACTCATTCAAAGCAAATTTTGGAAGCAACTTTGCTACATAGAGATGACTACTTTTACCGAGAGCAAGATGTTTTTATTTGGCTTAAAAGGAATTGTGTGCATAATGGTACTGATCCGCCCTTCACACGACAGTGTGTATTCATTGGCTATGGTCAAAATCAATTTGGCTATAGATTTTATGATCCGGTGCAGAAAAGAAATATTCTGAGTTTTGTCTGTGGACGTAGCCTAAAGTTAAGGGTGAACCGCGTTAAATATTCTTGTCCATTTTGCTCATTTATTTTTCCTTTTCATAAAATACACCCGCTGCGCCCAACACATTTGTCTCGTGTCTGAAAACAAGTAACGATATATAAGCCTTTGAAGAGACAAAATTCAGTGAATGAAAACACTTTGCAAGTCTTGAAAAGGAGACACGGGGCATCTGTTTGAGACCATAAAGAGACCTATTCAATTTACATACATAAGAAGGATGCTTGAACTAACAAAACCTTGAGGCTAATTCATGAAAATATACTCCACTAGATGTCCATATGGAGAAATGCGTTAGACACATCCAACTATCTCATAGGCAAATTTCTCAGTGTTGCAATGGCTAAAATGATTCAAATGGTTATAGCCTTCAGCAGAGGGTTAAAGGTATCTTTGTTGTCTATGCCAGAGAAAGTCTATGCCAGAGAACTGAGTGAATCCCTTCACCATTAAATATGCCTTATATCTGATAATGTTTCCATCTTTGTTTCTTTTGATCCCTGAAAATCCATTCATCATTAATGGCATTAGTATTAGATGGTTTTGGATCAAGGGTCCAAGTGAAATTATCAGGGAGTGCCTGCATCTGTTTAGACTGGTAAGGTTCCTCCTTATGAAACTGCCAATTTACAATTATACTCAAATAATAATTTCAACCTAAATTATTTCCATGTAAAGTTTTGGAAAAAAAAATGGAAAGTTCAAGCAATCGCAGATTACACTATCTTTCAATATTCTATTTCTTTCACGGGCTACGCTTCTTGAGCTAAAACTAGATGGGCTTGTGTAACCTCTGCCCTTATCAAGCTCTACGATATGCATGATAGTAATTGGTAGGGTAGGGTATGTGAGAAAGAAAGTGAAAGGAAAAAAAAAGAAGAAGGAAGACTTTTAATTTCTAATTTTCTCATTCTCAAGTATCCATATCAAAATTTACAGAAAAAAGGGAGCCTAATTGCCTCTTTTGTTCTTCTTGGTTAGAAGTTCATTTTTCCTCTCCGCTAAAATCACTTGAGAAGACGTAATATTAATTAAGAGGCAAAGGAAAAATGTAAGTTTTACTTAGTCATTTAGGAGAGCAACAGAAAACAATAAGTTTATCTCCCACGCCTAAGATGTCCACATTACATGTCATGATTATGGTCTCAATGTTTTTACGAAACTCTCTACCAAAAGAATGTTGATATTATTACTTAAATTTACTGTGTATTGTTGATCAAAGGCTAAAAACTTGCCTTTTTGGAAGAGTAAAAAGGTTGTCTTTGAATATTGACTATGAGCCCTTGAAGATTTCCACCACCTTCACCCCGACTCCATGAAAGTTCCAATCCAGAAAGCATATCATGATACAAAAGGAGCTTTAAATTTTCCTTAAGCGCAACACAAGGCAGAATCTTTGAATATATAATCTCCAAGCTAGGAATTTATCCCATAGTTTCACTTTTTACTATTGATGATATTCAGTTTTATTACTTCTTTATAACGTAGCTATCATAAATTCACGATACTTCAATTTTGATTGTAAATATTGCCACAGTATGTAATATGTGTGTGTGTGAGAGAGAGAGAGAGAGAGAGAGAAAGAGAGAGCGTATCCAAATATTACATATATAGTAAATCTCTTTAATTGATTTCCTTTGAAGGATGCTTTCGGTGACTATATATAAAACAATATATAGTAACGGGAAAGCATTATCTGTCAGCACACAACTGGAAATATTGCAATTATTCTGCGTATCTTTACTTTAAACTTAACTTTTTTTAGACTCGTACAATTTTGCTTCATGAGTACGTTACAAGAATTTTCAAGAGTTCTTTCGGTGCAAGTTAATTAATTAACATTCCTCCAGAAGCTATAAGAAATAATTAATTTTCATGACCTTGTACCACAGCAATACTTATTTATCTCATGCAAGAGACTGATGGATTGGCTACATTTTCTTTGGAGACGAATCCGCAGACGTTGCCAAAAGCTACCATTTTCCTACGAATTTAGACTTAGTCGCACAAAGTAAATGATTTTATGACGTTAAACAAAAAACGTCGGCAATGGGAAAACATATTATGATCATTAGTTGATAACGTCGTAATAACAACAGCTTTTAACAACGTTTGTGCTTTTTCATCGTCTAAACGTAAGTATTGCGCGACAAATGGAGGTAATGTCAGGAAATATTGGGAAATCAATGTAATTAGCATTGATAAAAGCGGAGTGTCAAGAATAGTTGGAACAATTAAAGACTAAAATGGCTTAGCGTCGCCAAAAGTTGGAACAATTAGCGACGCAATACTTACATCGTCGAAGAAGGGCCTTATAATCGTAATATTGAGCAACGTTAAAACAAACTGTCTACAAGAGTACCTATTGGAGACGATGTGAGTCTTTCATCGCCACTATTTGGTGACCACTTCCTTGAGCGTCGCCAATTGTTACACATATGCTCACTATTTATTTTATTTTTCGCTATATGACAGGATATGGCGACAATTATATATTTCGTCGCAAAAAATAAATATTAAATATATATATTTTTAAGATTTTTTGTAATGACATTTTCATAATATATCATAGTTAACATATTTTTTGTTGTTAAGTTGTTTTCAATGTTTAAAGCATACTGTTGAAAAACACATGGCAGGTTATTTAAAATATGAAAAGTAAATATATTTTGCACATTAAAATATTTGTGAACCAAAAATTTTAAATTTAATAGGATAAAAATATGAAAATTTTAAGTTAACAAGCACTGTTAATCATTAATATTTAGTAACAATAAAATAATTATTTATAAAAATTATGAGATGGTATCAATATAATATAATGATATATGGTTGGTATTACAAGGTTTTAATCAAAAGTTCAACAATCTTAGAGACATAGAACAACAACAATAATACGCAGCCTTACCCCTAACTACTATAAAGGCTGTTTTAAAAATTGTTATAGATAGAACAAAAATAAAGGTTGAAGATGATTGTAGATGATACCGTCGATAAATGACAATGATATAATTATTTATTTGGATTCTAAGTAACATGAGAGTCGATAAAGATAAATGACTATATATCTTTAAATGCATATAACAAAGTCAGACTCCATGGACAAGAGTGTGATAGGATCACACTCTACAAGCTAACACACTACAAGAAAGTTGAAGGCTGGACGTCTGAAGAGGTGTAAAATAATTATGTAAGTAAAAAATTTTAATTTTAGAGTTTATTTATTTATCTAATACTAAGTCATAATATTTGAATAGCATCTCAATTTTATGTTTTAAATTGTAGGACAAGATGCAGGAGTTATTGCAGAGATCATTGTCTGACGGGAATGAGCCTGATGTGGATGATATTTGCAACAATGTCCTTAGTACAAGATCAGGGTATATCAAAGGTTTTAGGCATGACCCTAAGCCAATTGGTTCATCATTATTATGACTAGCATATATAACGACGCTTTAAGAGGAGAATCAGTAGCTTAAGGCTCAATTATATTATAATGAAGAAAAATTAGATTGTACTCAAGAAAAATTACAATGTAATGAGCAAAAACTAGAGCGTACTGAAAGAGGGTTTGCTAAGCTAAAAAAGATGATCAAACAAATACTTGGTTCATAGTATATCAGTAGTAGTGACGACGAGAAGTCTTAATTTGTTGATATTTTTTCGTAAGTTTTGTAATTAACATTTAATTACATGTTTTTGTATAAAATGCATTTCATTTTTAAATTTGAAATATTTTATTTTAATTTAATTTATTATTATTTGAACAATATGTCACCATCAATAATTACAAAATGTGACTAAATTGTAATTCAAACCATGTTTAAAACTTTTTTTTTCTTCGAGGAAACTATGTAGGCGGGCCAAGCGGGAACATCTCTTCGAGGGCCCAACTGGCACACTACCCTACAGGCGGGCCAAGCAGGCGCACCTCATTATTGAGGGCCCAACTAGTTCTCCACCTACAGGTAAAACCCCGGCTGCCCCAGGCTCTTACAAGAGGGGCTAGCATGGAATCGAACCACAATAACATGAACCAAAAAAGTTGTTAATAATTATAATTAAATATTAAATTGGTAATAGGGAAGTTAAATTTAAAATAAATATTCTTCACTAAAAGTTTTAATCAACAAATATAAAATCATCACCAAATCTTTTTACTTACGCTTTCTAGAACGTCTCTAATAACATTAAGCTACGCTTTAATTTTCGTAGCTAAACATATTCTACTATGAAAATAAATCATAAGTAAACGTTATTAACTATACACTTACGTTAACGAAGCTAATTACCTTTACCTAGCAAAATTAAACGTGGCAATAAGTGATTTGCGACTATTTCTCCTCTCGTTGCCCATTCTTATTAGCGACAAAGAAATGATCGCAGTAAAATCTTTTGGGAGACGATTCATTTAAAACGTCGCAGGTAATTTTTTGGTACCGGGCCTTTGTGAACATTTGTTCAATGATTTTGTTGCGTGGCTAAATACTTTTTGTGGCAATTTTGTTTCTTTTAGTGATGTTATATTTTGTCGCCAATACCCTTCTCTATTGTAATGTCATAGTTTTCAGTAATGGTTTGTGCTAAAGGGTTATATATTCTTCCGTATATCAACAAGAACCAAAATATAACACTCCACATAGTAAAGTAATATATTTATATCTTTGCACCTTTATTACGAAAGTTTTGTAGTCTTTCTCACAACATAATAAGAATGATGAAGAAATCCTTCAAATATGAGCGTAAGTAGGACGCTTTGATGCAATATTATTTGTTATATATGTGATTAACCTCTCGTTTGTGACAATTTTTTCTCATAAAAGCAGATATAAATTGCATGATTAATAAGAAAAATAACACGTAACAATTTATAGTGATACATTTAAATTTAATTCAAGAATAATATTAAAGTAGAGTTAATTCAAGAATATAACAATAATTTTAAAGATTAGTGAGCTTAGAAGTGAAAAGTGACATGTAAATTTTAAAATTATATTG
>JANIPN010000003.1:49896511-49907736 GCA_027478595.1 Erythroxylum anguifugum
TTTCTTGAATTGGTTGTGTTGCTGGTAACTTTGTCTTTCGTTTGGGAGCTGTGGTTGCTGGTTGTTTTCAGTTTTGCATGTGTTGTTTATTGAGGGGAACAGTTTTATGACTCCTCATGCTGCTGTTTGTACCTTTAGTTGGGGTTAGAGACTATTGCTTTGGCCATTTCTTGATGTACATATTTTTCCGTTAATTTAATTTTCTAATTTATCAAAAAAAATATGCATAGCCTATAATACTTTTATTTCCCTAAAAAAATCTTTTCTAGAGCCATAATTTTTTATTAGACCTTACCATGTCAAAATATATCCAAATAATTTTAAAGGTTTCAATACCAAACAAATATAATTTTCCATTAAGGTTTAGTTAATTAACTATTAAAATATTATGTTTTAATTTTTATTTAGCATGTCTCATTAGTGTCACTACGATACAAAGAGCTTTAGGAAAGGACATATTTGCAACAGTTTAAAAATATGTTACTAAAACTAATATAACGCAACAATTTCTAAAGTACTGTTGCCTTTACTAATATTAAAAGGCAATAAAGTGTTGCCTTTACTAATATTAAAAGGCAACGGTAATAATAATTTGTTGCTATATATAAGAAAAGGCAACATAATTAAAAAATATTGTAATAAAGTCTCATATATGCAACATCTTGAATTGATGTTATAGTTTCGGTCACTTATTTACTAAAGGATATTTATGAATGTATATTTATAATATAAAATTTTTCTATTTATTAATGAGTATGCAGAATATGTCTAGAAAAATAAAATTTCCTTCTAATTTTTATTTAGTAAAATTAAAACACATGAGTCGATATTGTGGGTGAGATGCAAGATATGGGAGTAAATAGTGAGGAAGACTAGAGACTCCAAACCCTTCTGCTTTTTCTTAGGTACCATGTGCAATGTGGTTTTTAGCGTCATTGGATATTGTGTTATGTAGATTACCAACTCTTGCAACCCTGAGCTTGAGGTTCATCTCCATTAAATTGTCACCCTCAATCTCTGCCAAATCAGGTTCAAACTTTATTTATTGCTTAAAAGATGTTATTTTATTCAAAATGACATCTTTTTACATAAAAATTTGAGTTTTAAGTTGGATAACTCAAGCCCAAATGTGATTTGAAGTTTGAAAAATTTTTGCTTAAAAACAAGTTTTTATATTCGACCCAAATTTTGGTTAATTCGAGTCCCACATATGTACTAGACCAGACCAGTATGAACTACACTATTTTTTCATCTTTAAACAAATATTATTATTTGAAATAATATTTGTCCTATATAATTTTTAGGGATAAAAGCAAATATTATATATGTTGTGCACTCTACCCATTATAACTTGTAACTTAGAGGCAACAATTTGCAATAGTTTTTTATTAAAAATAGATTGATAATAATGAATGAGAAGAACCAAGAGAGTAGTTAAAACAGTCCTGCATCAAATGAAAGGCATATAAAGAGGACGTTGTACAAGGATCATCTACTACCTTAAGATAGCAAGAAACGACAATGTTCCAAGGTAAAAAGGATCACGAATTCGACATCATTTTATAGAGGGCGTAAGAACATCCCCCAGCTGACGATCGCTTCTTTATATTTGACCCAATTGGGGTTAGGTATTTCTGAAAATTTGTTTAATCTCTCTCACTTCGTTGTTTATTTTCTTCTCATTCATTATTATCAATCTAATTTGTTCAGAAATCACAGAGGTGATTAACAAGGCCATGGGCGATGGCAATGGTGTTCCATTCTATTTCGTGACCTACTCAGAAATCATAGAGGTGATTAACAAGGCGATGGGCAATCGCTATTTCGTGGCTTACTCAATTGGAGTTCCATCTCTATTTTTATGCAGCTATAAAGGTGTGGTCTTAATCTTGGTTAATAGTCAATAGTTGTTATCACTAACAATGTGGGTTCTTTTTATACATTTTAGGACAAGATGGGGATGGATGTTGATTCTTTTCTATGTCGGCATATGAAAATCAAATTATGGACATTAAAATTATGGGGAAGGAGGATCTAGATCTTATGAGTCATGCAATTTCCTAAACCTATGTTTTTATATTCCTTGAAAAACTCTTTTATATATTTTTTATTGGTGTCCCTTTCCTTTGGCCCGTTAAGTGATTTCCTCCTCTCCCCCCCCCCTAATAATCTCAAATCTCAAGCCATGAGTTTTGGATATTGCGAGAGAGGGTTGAGTTGACCTCATAATTTGTCTTCAATGATGTGCAAAATTTGAAATAAAATTGAAATTATATCACAAGAATGCTTGATTAAATTGAGCTTTACTACATATTTGATATTTTTGTTGAATTTGAATCACTAGATGTGTGTGTGTATATATATATATATATTCTAATATAGACAAAGAGAGGAAGGAGGAAAAAGCAGCTTAGAAGATGATGAACATGATTTAGAATCTCTTAGTGCTTTAGGAAATGAAGATACAGAAGAAGGTAAAAATATTTTCTTGTATTTCATACAATTTATTGGTGAAAACCTATAAGTTTCGGTTTCTATTTTCAACTTTGATGTGTTATCTTTATCTTCTTTTAACACTACTATTTGTTTTGACAATTTTAACAATGCTACTGTTGTTGTCATTTTTTAATATAGCTATCATAATGTTTAGTATACGTCTATTTTTTGTTTTTCCATCCTCATATGAGAGGATGAATTGTCAATGCTCTCAATTTTGTTCAAGAATCATTTAATGCTCTAAACTTCTGCAAAAAAGCTTATTATGGTGTGATATAGTACATGTTACTTTTCACTCTATAAGACATTCCCTTAGTTGAAAACAATCATTTAACTCCCATTCTTCCCTAATTTTTTTGCTGTCAGTCTAAAAAGTTTGATCTTTAATGATCTTTCCCTGAATACAATTAACACTCCGAAATAAATTAGCATAAGAGTTTTGATACTGTATCTTTTGGAAATTTTAGAATTGGAAAAGGGGGTTGCATGTTTATATTTTCACATTATTTAACTGCAAATTAATTATGCAATAAAGGATACAAAAGTAAACATTGCTAAGATCCCTAGTTGTCAATTTTAGTTGGAATATGCTGCTCTCACTAATACACGAAATCTGGCATCATGTTCCTTTCTGTAATAAAAGATACAAAAGTAAACATTGTTAGGATCCCTAGTTGTCAATTTAGATTGGAATATGCTGCTCACACTAAAACATGAAATCTTGTAACTCATTCCTTTCTGCTTTCTCAATGGCACTGATTGTCTAATGTTGAAATTACCTGCATGGCATTGAATTTATTCTTGTTATATTACATGTGATGTATTTTTAATATCTGATTGAAACTCATCTTTGGTAACTTGTGTTCTTGTCTTTCATAAGTTCACAAAATTTACTGTAGTGCTCTATTTGTAGTCCTTCCATATCCACTTGGATTACAAGTTATTAGAAGAAGAAGCAAATAATTTTTCAAACAAAAAATAATAGAAATATAGCTAGGAAATACTTGCCCTTGATATGCCCAACAGGGAGTGGAGATTGTTTCCTAAAGGTGATTTCTTTCTTTTACTTACCTATTTAGTAATGATGGTTCTCTTTTGAAATTTCCAGATTCTAGCTATGATTTGTTTATGATGATCTTATACATGGTTGATGGATAAGGTTACCTGATTATTAACAAAGAGGTAATTATGAATCACTTTTACTTTATTTTACTAGCTTTTTCACTAGTGACTAATGCCATTTTTAGTTACTTTTGTAGCATATTTCCTGAGTTTCAAAGTTATGTGTTTTCTAATTATGATATAGCACTTATTCACTATATTTACTAGCTTTAAATGGTCATTGCCATCTGAAGCTGTATGTTATCAGTTGTTCAGAGCATGTTTGGCTATACTTTTGAAATTTATTTTGTGAAAATCAGTTGGTTCAAACGATACTTATAATTGAAACTAGGATATGCTTTGGATTTCAAAAAGGTCACTTTTGATTACTTCTGTGTCTTGAATGAGATTTAGTATTCAAAAGGAGTAAAATCTTGGTCTTGAACTACTTGTATTTAGCAGTACGAAAAAAAAGGTATGTTATACTTCCAAAGGACTTTGAGAAAGATTACAAAGTCAATGTGAAGAAGCCTAACACCGACTTCGAATTCTACAAATGATGAGGAGTAATTGACGCATATGTAATTTTCCATACAATTATTGAGGATTGTAGAATTAGCTTTTGTATTTCTTACAATAAAAGCACTTGTAATTTTCTTTTGTATTTTGAATATGTTAAATGTTGAATTTTTCAAGTCCTTATGGACTATATATTATATATAAATGCAGTTTTTTGTTCGTTTATATTTGATAGTATGTACACAATTAAGACGTACATTAATATCTATATATTGCTTATAATGTATATGTGGAAGTTGTCTACGTAATGACAAGAGTTTACTTTTACGTTAAATATAATTGGTAATGAAAGAATAAATTATTGTTTTTATTTTTACAAATTGTTGCTTAAAAAAAATTTAAAATGTTGCAATATAGAATAGGAAACAAAATAAAAAATGTTGGTTTAAGTTTTAACTAAAGCAACACATTATTGCAATATCTACGTAACATTGTTGCTATAGTTTGAAACTAATGTGTTGCTTTAGTTAAAACTTAAACCAACATTTTTTATTTTGTTTCCTATTCTAAAAATTATGTTGCCTTATATTTATTACAGCGTTACTTCTTGTAACAATATAAATTTTGTTGCCTTGATGAAAAGTTAATGATAATTGTACTTATAGCTACGCTTTTATATGTTACCTAAAGCACTTTTTGCCATAGTGTTAGCTTAAACCCTAGATAATAATGGTGGAACCTATTATCAAAACATAACCCCCTTTTATCTTCCTTTTGTTTTTCTTTTACTCTACTTTTTCTTCTTCTTCTTCTATTTGATTTACATTCCTCTTGCTCCCTTTTCTCTTGCTTCTCAAATAGAAACTTGTTGCTTATTGGATTGTCACACCATTTTAACAACAATCTTTTGAATTTACTGAAATTAAGAGATATAAGCAAGCATCAAATCCATTTTGCAACAACGGTAAGGTAACTAGGTAAGTCATAATAGGAGAAACGGAAAACCTAAGTAATTTTTTTAAGATTAATGAGAAAAATAAAACTATAGCAACAAGTATCAATTCTCAAACGAAGTAGCAAGGGTACCCAATCTAAGACAATAATCACACAAAAATTTAATAACTTCACTAAATTGTATCTCAAGCACAGTGAATTAATATTGGCTTAATTTTTGTCAAATAAGCTGTTAATTAGAAGTATAAAATTTTGTACTGGAGAGGAGTGAACAACGGAGGAGAATCATAACAGGCAGAGCTATGCAGGGCAGTGACACTAGCGAACATTGACTCCAACAATGCAACAAGTTGGCTGTCATTTCCTCCAACGGTCAAGAATTCATCTTTATGTACATCTTCTTCTCTCGCATTGATCACTTTTTCTATCTTTTCCTCTTAATCTCGATCGACTCCTTAAAAGATATATATGAAAGCTTCTCTTCTACTCTAATGAATCGAGGAAATACTCTCCTCAATACATATATGTCTTATAGTTCCACACACCTAAACCGTTACAACAATACATATATCAATAACTAGAGTTCGGATCCTCTGTCCAATATTATGGTGTCTTATTGTGTCCAATAAATCTCAGCCATTTATTTATGTAGGGTTCGCATGAAGCCTGCGTGAAGCCTGCAAAATAAATGGTTGAGATTCTATGAGACAGAATAAGACAGAGTAAACCTGGACAGAGGATCTGTTTACCAATAACTAACCCCAAAAACAATGCACATGAAAATTGCGTGTATTACAACTAGAGAGGTTTGATTTGATTGATTTTAAAGTTGTTTAAATCATTTTTGTACATTCTAAAACATTAGGTTCGGACTTAAATTTTGATCTAAATTTTATAGTAAAAAGAAATTTTCTCATAATTCTAATTTCATGTATTATACTGTTTATACCTCTTTTTGGTTCGGCCTATACGACTCTTCCACTCCATGTTATCTATACTTTGGCATAGAGAAAAATAAAAGTTTAATGTGAATGGTTCTATCTAATTTGAAGTAATTTTTTTTTAATATGACTAATGACCTATCGTTTTTATTTGATTTTATTTTTATTAAAACTTTTTTAAAATATTTTATAATAAGTAAATATCAGGATTAATTTCTCTAATCTTCTATTACCTACTCCTAGACCACTTTCTCGTTAAAAGATTCAAGGCTTTCTACTTGTAGGATTAAAACTAAATTCGAGAAAACTCGGTAACATGTAATGTGTAGTCCTGGTGACAAGGCGCTCAGTTACGTAGATTGATAGATAAAAGATCAGCAATATCTTCAAAATGGTACTTCCGACCAATCATAACAAACAAATTACTCCACTATGGTCTCTTTCAATTGTTGTGAAATGACCCATTAATGTCATGCATGTAACAAACTCTTACAAGCAACCAAGTAGCCAAGAATGTATTCCATGTCAATCATCAAGACAAAAGGAAGGTCCATTAGTTATTGAGACACCAAATGAGTGACGTTCCTGCTTGATCTTTTGTTTCAAGCATCTGATAAAGGTTTTGTGGATTCTAGCCAAGTGCAGCTTCCAGACAAAGTGAAACATGACATATACCAATAACAAACCCCAATTATCAAAGAACAAGTGAGATGTGGCTGATAAACAAGAGACAAATTTGTTCATTAATGTAGTTGGCAAGCATTATCTCGTACCAGGTATATTTAAAAGAATACCAGGAGAAAGAGACTTAAATTTCTTGATGATACAAATTTGAAGTACTGCTTATTAGGCATGCCAAGGCGTTTAGTGTAGATTGCTGATATGAAGCTGAAGTAAATTAAGTATATGTTTCTAAATTAATAAGAACTATCAACTCTTTTTAGCAAATCGAAAAGCATAAATATATGCAATTCTCTTCTCCCCCACTTTCTCTCTCTCTCTCTATATATATATATATTTTTTGTTACTCTGGTAAATAAGGAATGCTATAACGACACTGAGGTAACGTAAATCTCCCTCCTGTTAGGTTCAAGAAACCTAGTTTTGAATCCAAGTAAAACTAAAAATAAATGACAAGTTCAACACCTAAAAATTGTATTTGGAGATGATTGGAAAGTAATATGAGTACAAAGAACATAATAAGATATGCTAGATCCAAAAATTTAAAATTCAGACCAAATAGAGAGAATACACTGGCCTGGTAAAGCTGAAAGTTAATCAATTTGGCCAACATAATGCTAATATTTGTGAACCTACAGAATGTGTTTTGCATATTTTGTGACTTAAGTTTGGTTTTCTTTAGCAAACTATTGCTTGAGAGGACCAGAAAGGTAGCTATCAGAAGACAGATGGTGCTGGCCTCAAAATTTGATGAGGCAAAGACTTTCACTGAAAGGTTGTTTTAGCTTTCAACAATAGTCAAGTAGAGGAATATTGACTAGCAGACCATACAAGCTAGCTAGTTTCTGGTGACAGAAATTAAGCCTCTCGTCTGTTACTGTACTTTGCTTTGTAGTGGGGATTTCTACACTACTTAGTTCTAATCTTTGAATCCTCATAGGTTGAGGCTTGAGACTATAGTCAGGTTCTATGAACTATTCTTTGCACATGAAAAATTGACGACCATAAATGGTTCTTTTCATAGTCCTTTATGTTTCCGAAATTTTGACGAATATGCTAGAGAGAAAACTGTGTCTGATTCTTTGCCATATCTGCCCACCTATATTTCATTACTTGAATCAGCTGCTAAAGGTTGTATCCTCATGGCGGATCAATTTCTTGGGTACTGATACATTTCACGATTGGCTTTGACAGTCGCATCCTATTTTCATTATTTTCCGTGGAAGCAAAAAGAACAAAACACACAGCATACAAGTGGAACAATCTTCCAAGAATCAATCTGAGTTTCACAAATAAAATTGTTGATTCTTAAACAACATCAGCTCCTTGTGCAAAACTGTCGGTGATTTTGGTGGTGGGAAGTCAGAGTGATCAGAGGAATAGCGCCGATAAGCCATCAACACAGTCTTCTTGACTCTTGAGATTAATTAATGATTTTGTCATTGGATCGGAGATGTCTTAGATATGTTACTTGGGATTCCCACTCTCAATTTATGAGCATATATAGTTAACACAAGGACTAAAAGCGTACACACCACAGATTGACAAGAACAATACATGATGAAAATAGAGCACTCTCTTCAAGGCAAGAAGATATGGATCTCAAAAGCAGCAATGAAGTGTTAAGACAGAATTTCTGTCGCTTAAACCCTAACAGGAATCTGTACCTGTTAAAAAGATTCTCCAACAATCTTGGCATAGAAAAGTAGAACAAGACGATCTGAAAGTTAATTAATACACTAGCAGGCCAAAAATAAAGCTGGAGAGTCTGTGAAAACCAATTAGAAGAAGAATAAATACCTTATTTAGGATATCTCGATGAAATACCTGAATGGCGTCCGTGAAAATCGATCGTTCAAGAAATTAGGGTTTATGATGATTAGGGTTTTTCCATGCTACCGTCAACAGGTGAAACTGCCACATGATCTAGTCCCTCCTGTAGAGGAAAATTTGAGGAAAGCCCAGATCATGCTGGCAGCTTCAACTTTCAGCGGTGCATGACACAGTTACAAAGCATCTGTGTATAGTGAATTAGAGAAGTGATGACCCATTTGGTTAGGCCTTAAAGTCTTCTTTGCTCTTCTTCCATGACTTCAGAGTGAAGGCTTGATAGATAAGAAAGAACGAGAGGATATAAATGGAGAGAGGAACCACAAAGCGCTTCTTGTTTCCTACTTTCTCCAGGCAAACTTTTGCTGGCAACAGTCTCACAAAGCTTTGTCTCATATGGACTAGGTTGTCACGAGCTTTCGTGTAAGACAAAGGACAACTATAAGTATCCTGTTTAATGAATCTGGAAATAGAGGTTTTACAAGGTTTGGTAAGAAATTACAAATTATATGAAACTTAGAATAAGGTATTCTTGGGTTTAGGTCATGTGAGTTTTGGTAATTTATGACGTTGTTAGGGCGTAAAACGGTCTGCGGAACCAGAGAAGCATGGATCTTGAAAAGTAGAGCAAACAAAAATATAAAATAGAGTTTGTGGTCCCAAAAGAAGGAAATTGAATAATGTCACGCCCACGCCACCACATGCAGACAGGTTAGTGAGAGTTTCTAAATTTTCTGAGGAGCGCTTTTATAGCTTTAGTTGGATTAGCCTTTCATGTCTCTCTCTCTCTCTCTCGCTCCATCTCTATCTCTGTGGGCATCGTGGTTGAGTTGTAAGGTAAACATCAACCATCAACCAAAAAGAGTATGAAACGCAAGTAGGACATGATGGGGGACCAGTTTGCATGGCTTCATAGATGTTGCCCAAGGTTCACACAAAAAGAAAAAGAAGGCAAAGAAGGAAGAACATCTAAGGCACACCAATCATCCCCTTATTTGGAAACAAAAAATAAAATAAATGAAACAACTAATTGAAGATTGGCGCTTTCAAACTTTATCTATGCTCTTATCTTATCCACGTATTTCTTTGATTTTATGTATTATGCAATATTTTAAATTAAAAATTGCAACAACAATATTGCCATTACAATTGAGTTCTTGTGATTGCACTTGTAATTATTACAATCACAGTGTAATTTGTAATTTAAAACATTGATATTAAATATCAAATTTGTATTTGATCAAGTCCTTATCATTAAGTTAATATATTAATAAAACGGGTCTGTCTAACTCAGTACTCATTTCAATTAAGCAACCTCTTTTTCCTCTCCCTTTCATGTGGGGTTCAGTGATAATGCACGCACTTAATTGCTCCAGTTATGTGCACACAACACCAATTATTATGACATATGAACCTTTGGTCGTTATTAATTTTAAGTTGCCGTATGGGAACCAAATTTTATATTTTTCTGCTTTTGGATGGTGCCACTAATTACATATTCACGGCAATTATTGGAGATCTTACCACGGATTAGGTGACATTTGGAATATATATTACTCTGTAACGTATTGATCCATCTCCCTATATATTATATAGAGAGACACAGAGAGTACTGATCTATCTGAGTTTTAAAAATTATAAAATATATGGTGTTTTGGTTGAATTTGTTGTCTTGGTGTTTTCTGCATCTTATCATCCTATAGTTTATTGCCTAAATGAGGTTGTACAGAAGGTTCAAGACAGGATAGTTACATGGCAGGGAATTTGCCACACATAACTTCTAATCGGCATCCATCAGCTCACCAATGGCTCTCTGCCTTGTATTCCTGACATTCAAATTGATTATTGTCTATTTACATGATCCTCACTATTGTTCGTTGCGTTTCTGTTTTTCTTTTCCCTAATAATAAAAAAAATTTAGGGAGTCAACTTAAAAATTACATATAGTATCATTTTCTCAAACAGCTTATATATATATTTAGTCTATGATCAGAATTTCGTTCCGTTCCGGATAGTTCTGGCCGGAACCTACCGTACCAGCTGGGATCCGGAACGGAATCGGCCACTATGGTACCGGCCAGTACCGGTGGTTTTCGGTCGGTACCATCCGGTACCTCCAATATCGAAAGGTACCGGACAATACCATAAAAAATGTAAAACTTTAAGGACTTGTTTGCAATTTTGAAAAAACTAACCCCAAATTCCTAATTTTTCTCCCGACTTCTTCGTTCTTCTTCTTCTTCACGATTCTTGCTTCTCTCTTAAACTTTTTCTCCTCTCATCACCTCACCTCACCGTCGCCGCCTCTCTTCTCTTCTCACCGTCGCCGGCTCGCCGCCTCTGTCCTCTTCTCGCCGTCGCGTCTTCTCCTCTTCTCCTTCGGTCATCGCGAGTCGCAACATCGTCTCATCTTCCATCGAAGACATCAAACTTGATGACGCTTCCTCCTCCACCGGCCACCACCTCCTCCACACGAAGCCACCGCACCACCAGAGACGCGTCTGAAGCCACCAGAGACGGGTCCACACACTGACCCGTGATAAAACCTGACGACCCACCAAACCCGAGTTGATTTTTGAGTTTTTTATTTCGAAAATTTCTTTGGTTATGGTTTTGGTTGATGAACCGACGATGAATTTGCTATTTGGTGTTGGAGTTGGTTGGACTGTTGGAAACTTGGAATGTTGATGGATTTTTGTGTTG
>JANIPN010000003.1:50127360-50140570 GCA_027478595.1 Erythroxylum anguifugum
AAAATCATGAATGCACGAACCTATGAATAAATGCATATGCAAGAAACCTGTTCCTCTATGATTAGAGGTCAGTAGCATGCTCAGTTAGTGAATGCAATGAAATCTGTCAGTCTAACCCAATATTACCATAATACCCTTTGCTACCAGTAACGGGATGTTACATATCGAGCCAAGGCCATCACGATTTTGCTTTTCCCTCACTCAGGAAAACACGACTTTAGGGGGAGAGGTATTCATACCCTTATAAGGCGTATTTCGTTCTCCTCTCTAACCGATGTGAGATACTGTGAGGGTCTTGGCCTGATGGGCAACCTAAAGCGGGCAATATCTGTGGGTAGGCAGTTTGGGCTGTTACACACTAGACACCCAATCTCTCAATTGTTTACTCAATGATGAGTATCTTTTATTTGTAGTTATATATATGCACCTTCACCTTCTTAGGCAATATTTATTGGTTCTTCACCTTCTTAGACGAATTATCAAACAAATTACAACTTAATGTTCAAAGCATCAATTTTGAAAGCACAATATAATGTTCAAATTCTTAACAAAATCACAACATCAAGTTCAAATGCTCATCCAAATCATAATATAATATTTAAATTATTAATGAAATCTTAATATCCTCAACCAAATGACAACTCGATGCTCAAACATAGTTCAATATGTTGATTTACCATCATCAACCTGAGATTTTGTTAGAGTTAATTTTTTCCCTTATTTTGACAACTTATATCAAGATGTTATAATTTTGAATGAAAATCTTTTTTCCTCTCAAAAGTTGCTTTCTCCTTATTTCAAGATGCTATAATTTCTTTCTTTAATTATGTGTTCTTATCTCCTAACCAAAACTTTGCTTTTAAATAAAAAAACTGATGACTGTCAATCTATTAAAAATATTACAAAAATATAATCTAACTACAATCGATGCTTATACTATAATCTAAGCAGAATGCACTGCAAAAATATTAATGTATGGATTTTGTACCTCAACCGATGATTAAACCAATACCTCAACCCAATAAAAAACATAAATCGATGATTACCTATACAATCAAACCATAAACAAAAACCCAAATGATAAAACAGTACACAAAACCCCCTAAAAAACAAACCCACTTATCTCAATCAATGATTAAACAAAGATGCAAAAGGAAGAAGGGAACAAAAGCAAGTGAAGGAAGAAAGGAACCGAAGCACGCAAAGCATGCAAAGGAAGAAGATGGATGCAAAAGGAAGGAGATGGATGGAGAGAAGGGAATTGAAGCATGCACGTACGGCAATAGTGACAGAGAACTGGCGACAAAAGAGAAAACGAAAGAGAGGAGAAAATGAACATCGACGAGGGGTAGGTAGGTTAGACACTTAACCAAAATGACATCATTTGGTGTTAAACCAGATGATGTCATTTTTGATTTATTGAAAACATTGAAGCTAAAACTAACGACAACGTTTAAGTTTTAATTTTATTGATAGAATTACTCTTCTGTCAGTAAGTCACTGACGGAATCCAGTCTTGTTGGTATACTAAGACGCTTATTTTTTCACGAAACATTCCCAAAAAATTTACTGACGAAAATGGCTATTCCATCACTATATTCCAACGAAACATTTGCTAGGATAATTTCCCTTCATCTTTAACAACATAAAACTTGTCCATCGTTAAATCCAAATCTTTATGTCAATTTTACCGACATAAATTGATTTTGTCACTGATTGCCTACGGTATTTTTACCTTCAGTAATATTCCATTGGTAATTTGTAATTTTCTTGTAGTGATATCAACTGTAGTAGTAGTAATTCAGGGGGAGCACTTATAAAAATATGAAGTCTACATGATATCTATGATGCCAAAAAATAAGCACAAACAACATTTGATTACTCATTGTTTTATTTAATAGTAGAGTGTGATCCATTAACATATGAAAAGGCTATTAAATATGAGAAATGAGAAAAGGCCATGAATGAAGAAATTGTTGCGATCAATGAAAACGACACATAGGAACTAACTAATCTTTCGAAAGTACACAAGGCAATATAAGTCAAGTGGATACAAGAAAAAGACTAATCAAGAAGAAAAGGATGAAAAATACAAGGAAAGATTAGTCTCTAAAGGCTATAAGTAGAGAAAAGGAATTGACTATGAAGAACTATTTCCTCTCGTTGCAAGAATTGATACTATTAGACTTCTTATGGCACTTGAAACACAAAATAGACAGAAGATTTATCATATGGACTTGAAATAAACTTTCTTGAATGGATACCTATAACAAGAAGTCTACATAGCCACAAGGATATATTAAAAAAGGACAGCAAGAGAAAGACTATCAATCGAAGAAAGCTTATGGATTAAAGCAAGCTCCACGGGCTTGGAATATAAGAATAAATACTTCAAAAGGAATGGTTTTGCAATAAGCCCATATGAGTATGCCTTATACACGAAGAAAAATAAAAAATGGAGATATCATGATTGTGTGTTTATATGTGGACGATACGATCTTCACAAGAAATGATCCGAGTATGTTCAGTGATTTTAAGAAAGCTATGACTAAAGAATTTGAAATGACAAATACTAGTGAAATGTCATGCTTTCTTGAAATCGAAATAAAAAAAGGGAGATGAAATATTTATGTCACAGAAGAAGTATGCGGAATAAATACTAAACAATTTTAGAATGAAGGCTTGCAAGCCAATGGCTACCCTAACAAAACCAGGTGTAAGATTGAGAATGAATTCAAATAGAGAGTCGGTAAAGTCGACATTGTTCAAGAGACAAGTCGGAAGTCTGAGGTACTTGACTTTCACACGCTCAGATATTATGTATGCAATTGGATTGGTGAGTAGATATATGGAGAAGCCAAAGCAAGATCACTTCATTGCAGAAAAAAGAATTTTAAGATATATTAAAGGTACAATAAATCATGGTCTATTTTACACACTTTCTCAAGATTTAAAGTTGAATGGTTATTCAGATAGTGATTATGGTGGAGACTTAGATGATAGAAAGAGCACCTCTGGATATGCATTTCACATTAGATCAGTAATATTTTCATGGTCATCAAAAAAGCAATAGATAGTTGCTCTCTCGACGTGTGAGGCACAGTATATTGCTTCAGCAGCATGTACATGTCAAGCAATATGGTTGAAGAATATTTTGAGTGAGTTATATAATCCACAAGAAGGTCCAATTACAATATACATTTATAATAATTCTGTTATATCACTTCCAAAAAATCTAGTGTCACAAAGCTGAAGCAAACATATAGACACATAATATGATTTTATTTGAGAGCAAATGAAAGACAAAACTATAGAACTCATTTATTACAAAACTGAAGATCAACTTGCGAATATTTTTACAAAGTCGTTGAAGACTTATGTATCTCACAAACTCAAAGAAATGCTTGGCATGCAAAGTTGGGTTTGAGGGGGAAAGTTAGAAGTCAAACTTGATGATATTCTTAATTCTTCTAGAGAAAAGAAGAAAAAATCAACTTGTATTATTAGGTGTGTGCTAGCTGTAACTTCGTTTATTATAGTAATGTTTTAATTGTTTTTAAGGATATTAAAGTTGGTGAATAGAATCGAATTTGATGGGCATAAAAGGGGATGTAAGGGTAGTGTTTTAGGAGTGAAGAAATAAGTGAAAAAAGTAGAGAAAAGGCAGAGAGAGGAACAAAAAAAAGAGAATAAGAGAGACAAGAGGTAGAGAACTACACCTCAAAGTTTGTTACATCATTTTTTATCAATATATATTGCTGTTTGTTTTATAGTACATTGTCTTTTTTTTCAACATATCACAAGTCCATACTGAATTGCTGGGGGAAATAAAAATAGCTGGGAAGGAGATACAACGATATGAGACATCATCAAATTACGGAGGGGATCCTCAATTTAGATAATTACGAATAGAGAGGGATTAGTACGTTGGAAGGGCACCACAGTCATTTGATTCGATAAGGAACTACAAAAGAAACTAGTTTCCTTGAGCCATGTTAGCCTGCAAGGAGGCCATTCAGGAGTAACAGTTATGATCAAGGGGGTTGCAAAATGTTTTTAATTGGAATGGGATGAGTAAAGATATGAGAAACTACATAGAGGTATGCTCACTTGCCAAAGCATTAAACATAAGAATGTGTAGTACCTTATAAAGCTTTAATCACCTCCCATAATAGACGGTAGATGGGAGGATATAAGTATGGATTTTGTGGAAGGGCTTTCACCTTCGCGAGGAAGAATGGGGTTAATGCTAGTGGTGACCCATTTAGTAAATATGGTCACTTCATACCCATTTATGGTGGACGTAGTTCAGTTGTTTCTTGATCACATTTTTAAACTACACAGGATGTCGGAGAGTATCGTCAGTGACAGAGATCTAATTTTCTTTAGAAAATTTTGGAGGGAGTTCTTTAAGTTATAGGGGGTTAGTCTCATATCTATTACATGCCATCCCCAGTTTGATGGACAAACTGAAGCTGTGAATCACATGTTAGAGACTTGCCTGTGTTTCTTCTATAGTGACGCCTATTATAAGAAAATTAGTAATTAGCGACAAAAAATTACCAACGAAAGAGAAACCGTAGCAACTTACCGATGGAAAATGATTTTTTGTAGGTAACATTGTCAAGAAAGATTACATTTGGCGATGGAAAAAGTATCCGTCGGTAAATATGAGGGGAAATTATCTTGGCAAATTTTTTAACAGAATATAACGACGATAAAAAATTCCCGTTGGTAAAGAAGGCGGGAATACTTGGCGGAATAAAAAGTTTTAGGTTTACCCGATGGAAACATTTCAGTCGATAAATTTCGTCTGCAAATTTTAGAGGTAAATGTCATCATTTCTTTTGGCTTCAACATTTTTAATATAATGAAAATGACGTCGTTTAATTTAACACCAAACGACGTCGTTTTCCTACATATTTAACTTACCTGAAGACCCCCTCCCTCTCCCTTACATTTTTGTTTTCATTTTTCCTCTCTCTATCGTCTTTGTCATTTTCCTCCCGTTTCTCTGTCGTCGATTGATCTTCTACTCATCGGCGTGTCACGTGTGTGGTCGTTTGTCTTCTCAGACCACTGTCATTGTGTCCTTCGACAGAGGCAAGTCATTCAGCCTTTGTGCTCTGTGATTTTTTGTATAACCCGTATTGGTATATATGTTCGAACCTAGGTGTTTTTGCGTTTATTTTGGATTGTCTATAATGTATTTGTGTTTGCAATGTTTTTCAAAATTTTAAGGAAGGAAAAAGACATGATTTGCTTAGGTTAATTGAGATGAATTTGTTATGCCTTTGAAGTGTTCGACGAAAGGTTTAAGTGGGTTCTTTAATGATTTTCTCCTTGTTTTGAACGTCTATGGCTATTAAGGTTATTGCTTCTTCTCATAAACCAGATTTCATGACCTTCTTTATCGGGATTGCAGTTGAGAAATCAATTATATGAGTTCAAACGATAATGAAACTAATGAAATAATCAATGGGATGGGTGTAATATGTGTATAAGTTGTTCTATATAATATTCTAATTATATAGTTTCGGCAATAGAGGACTTTACTATTAGTAAGTACGTGCAAGGGTGGGAAATATTAATTCAAAAGATGGGATATTATTCGAATTATGCTTTGATGCTAATATTTTACCTTATGGTCGGAAGTGAAACAACATTTTTAAGCTTAACTTTTTGTTTCTCTCGATTGCTTCTTAGTTAATGGTTAATTTCATAATTGGATAGACAAGAAGTTATTCGTGTAAGTTTACAAATCAAACGTAAAAGGAAATCCCTCCCTAGTCCAACTTGGTACATTAATCTTAAAATATTTGATATTTTCCTACTGTTTTTATATCAATTTAAACGACAATTGAGCCCCGACGAATTAATTTCATTTAACATGTCAAATTCATTTTAATATATATGATTCTTTAAGTACTCATAATAACTTGAGGTTTATAATACCATATATATGTTTAACCTACTGCGGTTATCTGTTTGTTAATTTGTATGTAGTTTGAGGAAACACATTTTGTATAAATTGGAAAAAGATGTAATGGAACTTGATTCAATGTGACAAATTGGCAACTGTGCACCATTCCTAACAAATACCACATTCTTACCCTTATATTCATTATTAATATGAAGAGATGCAAAATTTTATTTTTACTAAATCTTTTACTAAAGTCTCTCTTTCTTCACTCAAGTTCTCCATTGGACCAAGTAATAATTTTTTTGACTAGATATTAATTTGACATTTTAGTATGGTTTTTTTGAATCGAGTCCATCACCAAACTTAAATTTTGAAAATTGTGTATCCCCTTTTAATTGGGGCCAAAATAATTGTTTTCCTAATTAACTATGAAAATATAGAATCTAATAAACTTCTATTTTTATTTTAAACTATAAAAATAATACAAATAAAATATAATGAATTTTAGAAGTAAACTAAAGAAAAAGCTTTGAATAGATTTTTCAATTAGATGTCAAAATTAATTAGATAATTATTATTTCATTATAAGTAATTATTGCATGTTTTTCCTTTTTTTAGAAAGACTTTTTTGAGATTCTGAATTTGACGCGATCATTTATAAAATATAGGAGAGATAAGCACGTATACGTTATCGAGACTTTGTTGGTGCGATACACAAGATTGGTATATGATTACCTTATATTTCTGAATAACTATGGAGTCGTTGGCAGCAGTATTGGACATCACCTTAGGCAATGTCTATTTTAAAGCATAATTTTACCAATAGACGTGGAGAAGTGGGAGGAGAGTCTTCCCGTACATACTGGAGGATCTATTACCCACTACTAGCATGCAGAGGGACTTGTAAGTATCTACACTTTATATTTATATTCTGATGTTTTAAATACTTTGATGTATTTCAATTTAATTTGATGTGTGAATTTTGGAATGAAAATATGTGTATTATGGAGAATGATAATGTTATAAATTTCTAGTTCCATATACGGCTATATTGTTGAATTATTTTCTTTGTTCAACAAGGGGTAAATATCATAAAAATAAAGGAAATTCTGCCAAAATTTTTATAAATTATAGTTCACTTAAAACATTTTATTTTGATGCAAGAAAAGTCTACAAGTACGAAGCCTACACCCTGTCAACTCTTTTTTCACTCACATTAAGAAGTATAACGGTGTGATCTTCATCAACACCAAATGTAGATAACTAAATGTATGTGAAATTTATGATTTAATAGTAATGCTTAATAATTATCACTTACTAACATAAATATTGCCTTCTGATAGGCCCAAATACAAGAAAGCATTCAACGACAGTCTCAGCAGTCTGAAGATATTGATGAGACTCAAACCTATGTTCATGTAGTGGGTAGTAGGGACCATCGTGAAAGGATATTCAGCTTAGGTTCATTTGCAAACACATGTTATTCGCAATCCTTCACGTCCAGTATGATAGCATCTAGTAGGCAATCTGCACCCAATGAAATCTATAAGCTTCGGAGCATAGTATAGACATTGACAACTCAGTTGTTACAGTCGTTAGAGTACATAGCTCAGCTCCATAATGAGGTGGATAAGTTGAAGGGGAGGGGTAGTATCTCATCGCAGTAATCAGAACATCCACGGTCATCAAATGAATAGCGTACTTGTAATCATTTCGTATGAATTACAATTACTTATTATGTACAAATATTTTTTATTATCAATTAAGATAAATTTTACTTTATATCATCAATTAACTTTCTATTTTAACAAATTAAATGCAGAAACAAATCAAAATATTATGCACAAATAACTCATAACTGTTTAAATTATGCATCAACCATAAGATCATCAAATAAAATTTAATGATGGGAAATTAAAAAAAGTTCTAGTAAATTTACTAACGGAAAAATAAAGTTTGTCAATAAATTCTATTCGATTTATCGACAGATAACTAATAATCGTTAGTAATGTTGTCATTAACTAACCAATGGAATATTCCGTTGGTAACTTTACCGACCGAAGACATCGCCGAATAACCGTTGGTAATGTTCTCATTAACTTACTGATGGAATAACCAATTCCGTCTGTAACATTGCCAATGGACAAATCTTTATCGTCGGCAACTTTATTGACCAAAGACAGCATAGAATAATTGTCGGTAAATTTACAAACGAACATTCAGTGATTCATCACAATTATTACCAACGAACGTTTCTCCGACGTCTTAGTCTGTCGGTAAATTTCGTTGCTAACTTAGTTTATCAATGCAATGTGTAGATTTTTTATTGGTAATTTCTGTAACTAACTTTTATTTTTCTTGTAGTGGACCCGACAACATGGGCATAGTGGGTCTCATTGGTGACTTGTGGTATAACGCCACGTTCCACACGGCCATCAACTCAGCAACATTTGAACTATTATACAGTTACCCCTCCGGTGTACGCACTATACTTGGCAGGAGACTCCCAGAGTCTAATGGTCGATGAAATAATGAAGGACAGAGAGGTGGCGCTGACCTTATTGAAATTTCACCTCCAGAAACCCTAACACTAAATGAAGTAACAAGTGGATCGCAAGAGGACCGACCGAGATTTTGAAGTAGGAGATATATAATGTTCCTCGAGCTTCGGTTGTACCAGAAACATTCCCTACAAAGGAAGAACTACTAAAAGTTATCACCTCGGTATTATGGCACCTACCCCATCGTGGAGTAAATAGGGCGAGTGCGAGTCGCTTATAATCTAGCCTTTGAGGCATTTTGGACTGGGGGATTGTGAAGCATCACAATTGTCCGATGACACAAGTGTTGGTACAATGAATTGGTTGCTCACCAGAGGATGTAACTTGGGAGTCTCTATTTAAGTTACAGAAACGCTATATCGATGCTAACCTTGTGGACAAGATTTTTGAAGATGAAGTTAACAAACAAAAGAAAACGAAGTCGTCTAGGCATATGCAGAAACTTCCCTAAACAATCTAGTTTTATTTCTCTATAATGTTTGTTCTCGACAATATTAAATGTAGCAGTAGATGAAAGCCTGATGGGTCTATAACGTGTAACGAACCGATAAGTTACCCAGAATTAGTACTCTCTTTTCTCTTCCCTCTCATTCTCTTGTTCTGTAACGATCTTTTCTGCAGTCCTACACCCATTGTCGTTTTGCACACCAAACATATTGATATGGCCAACTTTGCAGTTGAAACTTGAAACCCAAGACTGAAATCTATCTTGAGATAGACATGACCTTGACGTGATTGAGACACTTTCTTCTAATATAAGGAAGCATTAAGAACATATTCCACTAAACCTGTGATTTTCTTATGAACTTAAATCAGGGAATTGAAGCATGTCCGAGAGTCTCTTTTGGTTGCGGCTAAAAAAGAGAAACCTGTTGATGAATGGACTCACCAGGTTCCTGTTGTTTTGCTACTGTAACATTAATCTTTGTAAGGAGTATGGTCTCCAAAATCAAATCATAAAAATGGTCAACACATGGGAGTACTATATTGAGTCTCTACAAACCGTAGCCTAGCCCTGAGTAGCATGCGACAATTACCCCCTTCCCTTCCTTAAATAATTGGTCCCAGCCTCTGCATGTTTTCACGTGTCCTGCCATCTTCCGTGCCGTTAATTACACCATCATGACCGTCAGCTACTGCATTGGATTCTTTATACGAACTCAATAAAATACAGTCCCCAATCTCACCACCTTCCTTAGTCCACAAACATTCCTCCTACATTTCTCCACCCCCCAAAAAAAAAAAAAAACTTCATCTTTTCTATTCATGTTCTCGAATTCATTTTAACTACCACTAAACTAGTAATTGATTAACATGGACATCTTCTTCCGATATTTTTAACAAAAAATACATTTGAGTTTTGACAAGATAGTGAAATTCGTTCCCTATGTTTCACTTCCTTCCAAAAGAGTGCTTGAGGGCTATCCTTTTCCTTGTATGACATGACAAAGTCCTTGATAGATGAGAGAGAGAAAGAGTTATGAGTGCGTATTTGGAGTTTTTGTAGTGTTGTGTGTATGCAAGTTTTGGTTTTGCCAATTTACAGTCGGAGAGAAAGTTTATACTCTAACTCTAGAGAGAAAGTCATCACCATAAACATAAAAACAATACAACTACTGAAAAAAAATGTTTGGAGGAGTGCCAGACCAGTTCCGTCAGTTCATAACTTCAAGAGCATCACCAACTCTCTCTAATTTCCCTCCTCTCCATGTCTCATCCACCACTCATCACTTCCCGAGTTTTGATCCTTACATCAGTAGTACTACATCTTCTTCTCTGCAAGTTCCATTCTTGCAACCATTGCACCAATGCCCAGTACCAGCCACCAGCGAACAAGAAGAGAAAGAAGAGAACGGCTTGGCTGTTACGGGTTTTGAAGTTGGTGGCAACCGACTGATGCCCGAGTCAGTCGATCCATGGTCAAATGATGAAGTGCTTGCTCTTTTGAGGGTCAGATCTAGCCTGGAGAATTGGTTCCCTGAATTCTCTTGGGAACATGTTTCAAGGTACGATTCCATACATTTATACGTATACTAAGTTGGTCGTCTGTGCTTATATATGATTATTCTCTTCTTTCTTGTAATTTCTAGTGCTGCAAAGTAAAACATAGGAAAGCATAAGAGGGGTTTTGTTTAGAACCATTTCTAGTTATGGAAAATTGTCAACTCGTCACTAAGTGAACGTGAGAATGAGATTACTGCAGGCAAATCCTTGAATGAATTAGTTGACCCAGAATTACGTATATGGATCTTCAGTCAGAGAGAGTCAGAGAGAGATAGAGAGACAGAAGGAAGCATTAAAAAGACACCATTTTCTGTGCTTTACATGATTCAAAGCAGCGAAACAGAGAAAATAAATGCTAATGATATATGGATGGTTTTGGTTTTGTACATTTATGGTGGGTGCAGGAAGCTTGCAGAGCTTGGTTTCAAAAGAAGCGCCGATAAATGCAAAGAGAAGTTTGAGGAAGAAAACAGGTACTTCAATAACAATATCAATTACAGAATTTTTACTGATCTTGGAGAGCTTTATCATGACGGTGATGATCGTCAAAGCCCACAAGAGGTTTCTGATGATGACAACAAGGACAAGAAGGTCGACAAGACAAATAGTGATGAAGAAGAAGACAAGGTGGGGCAGATTTTGGAAGAAGATTCAATAGATGATCAGAGAGTAGCTGGGAACCCAAATCAAGACAATGAGAAACAGGTTGAAAATTTAAAGAGCAATAATAAGAAGAGAAAGAGACAGATCAAACAGAAGAAGTTTGCGATTTTCAAGAGCTTTTGTGAGGATGTCGTGAACAAATTAATGACTCAACAAGAGGAGATGCATAACAAGATTATTCGTGATATGATGAAGAGGGATGAAGAGAACGTTGCAAGAGAAGAAGCATGGAAGAAGCAAGAATTGGATAGGATCAACAAGCTTAGGGCAGACGAACAAGCTCTTGCAAGTGATAGACAGTCAACAATTATGAAGTACTTGAAAAGATTCACACCAATTGATTCTTCTGTCGAAAGCCTTGGAGAGAGAAGTGCTTACACACGAAATCTTGGTGAGATATCAAACAGTTCCACTAGTGCTTCTACTTCATCTTCCTTAGTGTTTGCGCAAAACCCTACTGACCACAGTCAAGCACATAACCCAAGTGGACTTGAATTGCAGACCAGAAGAAATTTGGTCGCTAGAAAAGCTAACCAAGCACCTGAAAAGTTCAGTTCCAGTCCTATCTCAAGCATTCCAAAAGTTCCTATTGCATCAACCAAGGCCCTAGCTCTCGAAAACCCTAGTTATAAGAATACCCCAAACAGCCCACTAGCAGCACAAAGTCCATTGCCAACAGATACAGCAGTTGACTCAAAGTCTTCAGCCAATGATAAGAAAGATCTTGGAAAGAGATGGCCAAGAGATGAGGTCTTAGCTTTGATAAACATAAGGTGCAGTTTCCATAACACTATTGATCAGGACAAAGAAGTAGCAACACCTAAGGGTCCTCTTTGGGAGAGAATCTCACAAGGGATGTTGGAGCTGGGTTACAAGAGGAGTGCAAAGAGGTGTAAAGAGAAGTGGGAGAACATAAACAAGTACTTTAGAAAGACCAAGGATGCTAGAAAGAAGAGGTCTGCTGATTCCAGTACGTGTCCTTATTTTCATCAATTAAGTACCTTGTACAAACAAGGGACTGTACTTACAACTTCGGTACCATCAGAGGAGCAAGAAACCCGCTTGACTTCGCCTAAAACCCAATCTTCATTACCAGAAATGAAGCTCAGTTCACCCCTCGATGGGTGGTCTAGCAATGCAACAAAGCATCTAGCCGATGATCAAGGTGAAAGAACTATGATCCAAAAACCAGATTTTGACTTCGAGTTCTAATCTTATAACATTTTCCTGTGTTAGTTTTCTATAGTCATAAGCACTACTGCATGGAACATTTTCTAGTTGAGGAAATTAGCAATGCTAGAGACAATATGCTTTTTCTATGAGACCTTGTCTTTATTCGTTTCTGTGAAACGTTTCTTGAAAGACGAGAAATAAAAGATTTTGGATCTTAGTTGGCACCGACAATTTGACGAGTGCAGACGATTAAACTAGCTACTTTCAGGATCTGGTTTCATTTCATTTTTGCTATTTCCATCCCAAAATTTTGTATTTTGAGACGAAGGTTTATTTTATTTTTCCTATACCTATAGCCTTGTCACGATAATCATTAAAAAAAAACAATGTGGATTGTGGACAAAGGTATAGTGTTTAATTTTAATTACCTAATCTTGTAACCAAACAAATAGTTTCTGAGCCTTCCTTCAAATTTTTTATGCGCAATTGCAGTAATTTCTAATTTCAAATTTCAGGTACGAGACTCTTAGCCTTTGTTTGGATGGAAGGAAAGCAAGAGAAAAAAAAAAGGAAGGGAATTACATTTCTCTTGGTTTTCATTGTTTGGACAAAAATAAACAAAAAAAAGGAGAGAATATAGAGGAATAGGAGAAAATTTTGGACCAAATGTATTTCCCACCAAATTGGTAGAAAAGGAGGAGAAATTCAAGACATGATAAGCCTAATATAAGTAAATTACCATTGTATCCTTATTAAATCTAACAAATAAAGATAAATAAGTTCTATAATCAAGGGCATAAAGGTTTTACAAAATTCTCTTCCATTCAATTCCTTCCTTTGATAAATTAGGAAAACAAACAAGAGAAAGAAAATCACATTTCTCTTC
>JANIPN010000003.1:50160136-50173918 GCA_027478595.1 Erythroxylum anguifugum
GTGCAAGTGACATTAGGGCTCACATCGACAAGCTCATGGGTTGTTACCATAAGCTTAAGGCTATGGATATAGACCTTAGTGAGGATTATTTGGTATGGTTTGTAATGGGGACCCTTCTTTCTAAATTTGATTCGATCAGATCAAGCTATAATGCTTAGAAAGAGCAATGGACTGCTTAGGAGATGATTGTTATTCTTGCCAAGGAAGAGGATGACATGAAAAAGGGAAGGGCAAGAAGCATCTCCATGATGACAAACCACAAAAATTCTCAAAAGAGAAAGTTTACTTCTAATAGCTCAAGTGACCAAAAGCCCTTCAAGAAGAAAGTTTCAATGAACATGTTTCAATTACATTTTCCAACTTTTAACTACCAATCTTTTATATATAACCCATCTTGTATCTAACCCATCTTTTCTATTTTATTTCAAATTCAAGAATTCTCCTTTTCTTTACACATAAATAATTGCCAACAATTTCTCATATAATAGAAAAGTTTGATGTCCAACGTTAAGGGTCAAGCTGCGTACTATTGAGTGTGGACTGTTATTGTTCTTATTTTATGACTGTAAGAATTGTTAACCTTCTAATTCAAAGTTCGTATTACTCCATATATCATATTATTACATTGATACAATTATTAAAATTTTTATAACTAATTTTTGCACCGTTAATAAGTATTACTGATTAATTAATACTACTATTTAACACTTAAAATTATGTTGTGTGTGTTTTCCCAACAATACATTGTAAACATTCAAAACAAATCTCCAATAAAACAAATCTTAACTATAATAGATTATAAAAATGTTAGTTTAACAATTTTGAAAAATGTAAACCCTTTGGTGACGATTTTGGCAAATGGTCACCAAATGTGTTGCAAATTCCTGTGGAACTTTTGGTAACGATTTTCAAAATTCATCACCAAATGTTGATCCTTTGGTGATGCTTCTCAAATATTATTACCAAATGGTTACTTTTAGCGACAATGTGAAAAATGTAGCAAAAAACATGTAACTAAATGTCTACGAACCTTTGGTAACGATTTTCGAAAATAGTCACCAAATGTCTTTTTAGTGACGATTTTACATAATCATCACCAAAAGTTTATTTAGCGACAAATGTTTAAAATCGTCACCCAATATGGACGATTTTGTGACAATTTTTAGGAATCGTCACTAAATGTTCACCATTCATCACCAAATGTTGATCACTTTGTGATGCTTTTATAATTAGTCACTAAATGCTTAGTTTTAATAACGATTTTAAAATCGTCGTAATATGTTCGCTTTTAGCGACAATTTTTGAAACGTCACCAAATTATTCTAATTCTTACGTAGATTTTTTATATATTGTTCCTAAATCCTTGTGCTTGCTTCTATATTAAAGGAAGTTCGTCTGTAATACTTTCCCTAAATCATTGAATACTTTGTTTCTCTCCAAACTTAAAAGTAAAGGGGAGCCCCTTTTAAACCCATTAAATATCCACAAAGGGTAAACTGTTATCTTTCCTTCTTCTTTACTTCTCTACTTTAAATCAATTTAGAATAAAAAAATAGAGAAAGCTGCACTAGAATGTGTTCTTTTATTGTTGCCAAGAACCACTCATGTTTACCCATTACCCATATAGTCCATGTTGATAACAGATTTCTTGATTTAGTTGCCATCTCCATCAGTAGCAAGCGTTGACCAAAACTGTCAAAATCGTGAAACGAAAAATATCGAAAATTTCAAAAGGTTATATTAAAAAAACATCATCAACAAAGATTCCAAAAAGTTAGTCTCGAAGATGCAACTAAACATCAGCTTGAGTGATCCACAAAAATGCCCAGCATGCAAAAGATTATTCCTCAAAGTCAATTTCTGAAGAAGTCAGGTTAATATCAAATGAGAAATCTATATAATTTAGTCACAATAAACCATAGATTAATATGATGTTTAGATATATACAATCCTTGCCAAAAAAAACAAGAAGATAAAAAGGCTTGTTAAAAGGTCAGAACAGAAAATAACCAATACTGTTATACAAGTTTAGACACAACTTCATCACCACCATTTCCACTCCTTTCTCAGGCTGAATGGTAGTCTTTAAGATCTTGTCCAAACATTCGATCTGCTCCTCAGGACCTTAATATAAACATAAAAATCGATACAATGCCTTTTGCTAAGATTTTATCAGATCAGATTGTTGTCGATCGCTATCCTTTTTTCCAAGATCCTTCTCTATCCTTTTGAATTGTGTCCAATTAATAATTTAAATGCTAATTCTCTCATCTGCACGTTCTTTGCAAACTGCCAAGGAACATGCCTCTTAGTCAGGCCTGAACCATAAAGTAAGCTGGAAGGGACATATATGTAACATACCTATACTAATACAACAAATCATATTTCACTCCCCATCATTGGGACGCTTTTCATGTTTAAGAAGCAAGTTACCCCTCAAGATCTAAGGTCCCATATTGTTGGCTTTCAAGATAAAAGTCTCCAACTCTAACAGACTAGTAGTGATAATACATATCATCTACCAACAAAACATGGATCACATTGAGAAGTCATAGGAATAGAGAATGCAAGCTCTTACATTGGGCTATCTTGTAAATGTTGGAGACTTTAACATGTCTATAATGCCTTCCAACACCCTTGGGAGTTTTGGACTTACCTTGATTGCCCTCAAGTATGTAGCACTTCCACTTTTATTTTTTAATAGAATCACCACGAATTGCCTTTGGTAATCTTCTTGGCCCTCTAGGCTATTCGATTCATGTCTATACAAGCAAATAATAACTTGTAAAACTTAAAATTTTAACAAGTCTGCAATGATTATAAGGTTAGCATAACTTATTAGCATATTTATTCGAAATTATCTTTCAACAATGACAATTCAGTGATGTCACCTTAGAGAGAGACTCGCCATGCTCAAGTAAAGGTTTGAGCTCGAATAAATGGTGGGATACTATTCTTGTCTCTCTTGTTTAACTTAATACTTGATTCTTTTTAAGTAAGCCTAAAATCTCATTCATTATCATATTCTATAGAAAGGAACATAAATTTCATCATGCAATTATGGATTCTCTTCAAGGTTTTCTTACCTTAGTCCCCATTCTAGGTTTGGGGTTCAAATATACTACCTGAAGAACCTCTAAGCAAGCCTAAATTGATGCATAAACCTGAACAACTTAACGCAAAAGTCATTAAGTGACAACCTCATGCCACATCTAAGACTATCATAATAAATATTTACCTCGTCAAATTTGGAAAAACAAATTCTCACTTGGAACTAGGTTTTCTTTATCCTTACAATCCCAAGAGTGTTGAACTCTAGTCTCATTTTATTTAGGCAACCCTTTAATTCAAGCTCATGCTTTTTAGTCTCAAAATCTTTCATAACACTAGAAATAGAATCAAGGTCAGATGGCGGTTCTCTGCTAGTACCAAGCTCACCATTACCCATGACTATAATTTTATGAATAATTGAATCAAACTTAGATCTAGGCTCACTCCCAGACTAACACTATAAACCCCTCACCCGACGAACCATTATATGAAGACATTTAAAAGAATAAAGAAGCGAAAGCCTTACCACGAGACGATGAAAGCGAAAGCCTCACTCGACTAAACGATAGTTGATCAATTAAGTTCACTTGAATTCTCGTATCTGAAGTAAAGCAAAGAAAGAAATGAATGTCCAAATGCGAGACATGAGTTTATTTATAATGGATGTTCCCTCAGCAATGTAGGATAAAATTACCACAAAACTAGAACCTTAGAAAAGCTCAAGTCCTTTTTGCCTCGTTATAGACCTTACAATATCCAGTTAGCTTGTCGTGCAAAACAAATGCAAGAAGACCTGGAGCTAAAACGTTCCCAAGGCTGGGTATGCGATTATTATATACTTCTTATATTATTATATACTTCTTTGTTTTTTTCAAAACTTAATGGTAAAGATAGCCCCTAGCTATTATACCCATTAAATACCCACAAATTGTAAACTCCATCTTTGATTCGTCTTTAGGTTCCATAGCACACCAATTATATGCAAGCACTTACATCATTCCCACCCACCCCTGAACCGTAGACAACTGCAAAAGCAACAACAGCATCTCCAGCACAGTAGCTTGACGGTAACGAGCTACATGAAATTTTAGTATGCATAAACCCACTTGCTTTACCAAGTTTAAAAAGATTCCATGAAGTGGTAGACAATTTTAGAAAGTCAACATCTTCGATCGCCTAGAATCGTCTTCAAAAGTATTCTCGAAATTTGGATTTGAGATATAGCTAAGGAGAATATAATTGTTCACTGTTTGGACACCACAAAGCATAAAGAGGACGTTCTGCATGTGTATTTTTGGATGAACAAAAGCATAAAGAAGAACACAACAAATGCATTTCATATCATTGTTTAATGTATGCGTTAATGGTTTGCACTAGGCTTGATATTAGGAAAATGCCGAAGTAATCCAAGATTTAAGCATTAGAAATGAATAAAACGTTGATAAAATATCAAAAAAGAACCAATGATCATATGAATACATATAATAATTAAGAGCTAATTAACATGCTATTTGAATTCAAATATAATAATGGGATGCAAAGATAGTAAAAAATTTAAATTAAAACCTTTATCTTTTAAGGTTTCAATTTTAGAAATCAAAATTTAAATAACCTCCTTTCCTCTCCCTTCAATCTTTAAATCAACCTATAATTAAGTAGCCACAATTTCATCTTTGTTCCTTAAACGATTACACACGTAGAACTTCCCACCTATGTTTTGTGGTGTCCAAACAGTAACAGAATAGTTTATTCTCCATACCTATATATATAACGAATCCAAATTTTGGAATACTTTTAAAGATGATTCAAGACGAAGATGTTGACATTGTAAAATTTAAATGCTCTACCACTTCATCAAATCTTCCTAAACTTGGTAAAGGCGAATGGGTTTATGTTCACTAAAACTTCATGTAGATCATGGCGGCTTTTCAGAAACAGAAGATTGTGCTCAACGCCTGCTGGTGATTAAGATGGCAGCTAAATCAAAAAATCCCACAATGTCAACAGAATGGACTATATAAGTGTTGGGTAAATGTGAATGGTTCTTGGCAATAATAAAAGGTCACATTCTACTCTAGTTTCGTCTATTTTTCCCCTCTTTTATGCTTCTAAATTGATTTAACAATGTGTTTTAAGGTTCAGAAATAATCCAAAGAAGAGCGGCAGAATGAATTGGATCATAGAGTCTGGCAAGTCTCTTAGGAGAAAGTGTTGTATTGACATATTTGACATGTTAAATTGAACGAGCTACTATGATTCAGCTCTAGCTTTGAAGCAAAATGTTGAAGTTCTCCTTGTATATCAATGGTAGAAGTTCAAATTGTCATTCTTTAACTTTAATTGTTATCGCAATACTGTAATTTCAATCATAATTGTTATGACAAATTATTGCAATAGCTTTCTCCTTGTCCATTGTCATAATAATCTACAATCACAACACAATTCGTAATGGGTAATTTAATATTTTGATGAGTGGTATAAGTTGTAAATATATTAAACCTGCTTACTAAGGATAAAGAAAAGTTAACAAACATAAATTCCTTCAAATTATCAAATATAAAGAAAAATTCAAATAAAGAATAAATAACAAAGTGAGACTATTCTCAAAGTTATGGAGAAATTCGGATTGCTATTACTAAATTTGGCTGTCACAATATTACCAAAAAAAAATATTTCTTTACATGACTCTTGCCTTGCATTTCCTTTAGGTTTAAGAATTTAATTTAATAAATTAAACTCTAAGTTACAAGTTTAGGGCTTATTTGGTTCCACTTCTATTTTTCTAATGTATTTTTTAGGTTTTTGTTTTCTATTTTTTATTTATATTTTTTAATTTTAAAACAAAATATGTTTGGTTGATGTTTTTAATAATAAAAAATTGAAAACAAAAACTTATTTGATTAAGATTTGTAATAAAAAAACTAAAAACAAAAACATGTTTAATTTTATCATCTTGCTTTTTATTTTTAAATTATACTAGTAGATATTAACATTAAATTTTAATTTAATTATTTAATATATCAAAATTTATTATTAAATTAATTAACTCTTATCATTAGATTTTTTAAACTATAAAAATTACATTATATCATTCTAATTAATAAAAGATGTCCATTATACTACAATGCTTTAAGACATAATTAGTAATATCATTTACAAAAAAAAACATAAATCAATTAGAACTAATATAATCATTCCACATTTGTTTAGCAATTGCATCCACATTCGAGACATACTTCGAATTTGTACTAGAGTGATATTATACTCAGCTTGAAAAGTTGCATCTTCATTTATACTTTTCCTAATTTGCACTTCATTTTCAACATAACTATCAAATAATTCATCACTTTGTCTATATATTCTAATATAATTGTGTATATAACCACAAGCAAAAGCAATGTACTTTTGTTTCTTCATATCATAACTCAACATAGATGAAAGTATAGAGAATCTTGCTTTAAGAATATCAAAACATATTTCAATAACATTTCTTAATGAAGAATGCCTGTAGTTAATAATTCATGTGGACCTTGAGATCTTTCGCTTCCTCTATAATCTCACAAATAATATCTCGTACTTCAATATGGTAAAAAAAATCCAAGCATATTAGTGTAGCCTAAATAGAACTTACCTACATATAAAGGACATAACATTAACAAAAAAAAACTTTTAAAATTAATCATAATTACTATATCTACTTAAAATAATGTATTGCCTTTTAGAGGCATAGGAAATTGGTTCATTAGAAGAACTCGAGTGCAGCGCCTTCCCATCTAACCATTTCATATGTGAAACGCATATCAAATATGCAACAACATATAATATTTTGGGTTGAATTAGTTCTTTTACCACTATATGGTATTTTCTTGTCGATTGGAATAGGTGCATCAATATGTATACTATCTATTGCTCTTATACAATCATATAAAATAAAATTACACTATTAGAATAATTATTAATCATAATGATATAATGAAAATAGTAACTAAATATATGAATGTACCTAAAAATTTAGAAAGAATTTGGATTATGTTGAATCTCATAGGTTTATTGGTAAAGGATAGTGGATTAATGGCTCTTTTTGCAAGATAATTAACTTTATATAAGACTTTGCAAAAATACTTCGACATTGACTATGTCAAATGTTAAAAGTGTTTTACATTAACTCTAGTTGTCACACTATGCCTTATAATCATCAAGAAAATTGCTACTTAACCCTTTACATTCAAATGACTTATTAGCTTTAAGCCTCCTAAACTTTTTAACTCATTGCATAAGCTCAAGAAGATTGTCTTGCTTATTCTTAATTTCTCATAAATCTTTGTAGGATTTCCACTCAAAAGTTATAATATCTAGTCATCACATAATAGAGCAGAAGTTTTGCATGGTTACTTATGTAAATGAAAATATTCATTCTTTTCCATAGTTAGAGAAATAATAAATATCATTATCAGTTCATCATCTTGATTTGAAATTTGGTTTAAATAATTCATAAAAAAAATTCAGTCAAAACCGTTGTATCAAATATTCGTATGAAACATACACCTAAAATGTTTAAACCATGAAATGGTTCTTAATAGATTCCTTGCATCTACCATCTATATAAAAATCTCTTTGTAAAGTGGAGAATCATATAAATCTTTTATGGATTTTCCGTATTGCACACACTCAACAACCAATTCATCTAAGAAATTCAAATATTCCATTATTATATTACTCTTTTGATTTATTGATAAAGCGCCAAATCCATTCTCTATAAAGGATGATGTTTGAGCCAAAAAAAATTTTCTCAAGCAAATCATTCTTTCTTTTCAATTATTCACCAATTATAGTTAGGACCTTTTTTAAATTGTTGGAGTGCATCTTCTTCGCTTTCTTTTTCTTAGGAGATTTCTTTATATTAAAAGGATAACTTACAACTAGATCTCTTTCTTCATTATATGAGCAATCTTCATCAACATCAATTCTATGTTCCTTTTTAACACTATTCAATAGAGATTTAGTTAATGAATATGCATGTAAACTAGTTGCAGCAGTATCTCCAAAAATATGGCATAAGTTTGAAAACTCCTTGCATCCTTTTTTCTTGAATTAGTGAATCATTTTATGCAGCTATAATGGTGAAAAAGATATATAAGAAAAAAATATTTAATATGATATATCAATAAATAAATATATATTTACTTTAAATAGATTTTTCTAACATTCATCTATTGGATTAATGAAAGAATTATTGTAAAAGCTAATAAAATTGTCTCATGTGACAAATTACTCAATATATAATATCTATAATCGTGTATTTGTCAATTTTTCTACTTTCCCCAAAATCTAAAACCAACACAATTGTGTTTTTATTTTCCTAACCATTGTAACTTATCTATTATCAAAAATCAGTTATAAAACAACAAAACTTTCCAAGATGGTTTTTTTTCTTTAGATGAAATTTTACCATTTTGCTCTTTGAGTTACTGTGTTGGAGTTGTAGTTATCGTTGTTGTTGCTTATAGTTCATGATTGGTGTTACACCATTAAGTCCTAATTGCGGAATAATGTGACCATTAGTAAACTTTGACCAATGTTTGACATTCCAAATGACAAAACAAGACAAAAACTTGTGAGTAAGCAAGCAAAATGGTCATTTTCAATGAGTTGGCACGCATTGGTGAACTTTGGCAAAATATGCACGATTCAGATGTAAGACCAAAAGATAGCTTGAGATGGACCTTAGGTCGAAGGTTAGCTAGATAATATACATAAGGGAGACATGTGTACTCAAATAGAAGGATCATGACTAATGGACTTGATATAGGTAAGCATTAGACCAGACCAGTGAGCTATGAAAGTCTTTGCGCTTTGATGACTTATCATCAATGAATAAAGATCAAGCGAAGATTTTGGATGATGTAGTGGATAAGATCACAATAGATATACATTAACTATAAAAGATAAAAATCATATGGGAGGATCATCTGAAGATAGTAGAGTTCTTCATGAATATGGATGTATCATTCCTAGTTAAATGTAATATCTTATCTCGTTAGTTATGATGTAGCTAAATCCTATTATATAGAGTTTTATTTGGATGGAAGTGTCATCCAATTGGTTAGTGTGATGTAATTTGATAAGAATGGAAGTTATCTAATTACTTTAGTTCAATTAGGATTTTAAACTGTAAAGTTAAAGGTGCCTATAAATAGCTTATTTGAGTCTTACTACTAGAGATGAGAGATAGAGGAGAAGGGAACTCATTGAGAGAGAGCATTCTTTTATATACTTTTGGAAAAGTAATAAAGACTGGATTTTATCGTAGCTCTTGTGTGTTTATTTTTACCTATGATTATTTAATACTTCTTTATCATTCTTAATCGAATATGAGAGTTAAACACTTCGAGGGTTATGAGGCATTTAAAAACAAGGTTTTGTTGGTCAACAATTATGTGAGAAGGTTGAATCTTGCTTAAATGAACCTAAGTGAGATTGTCGTGCAAATTAAGGAGTAGACGTGACTTCAGTTTGGTACCTAGGAAAACCTTTGTAACAACAGGCATTAGAGTCAAAACATCAATATGGACAAAGGCAACAATTTGACATAGCAATAGCATGTCAACATAGTAGAGTCACTCATAGGACCAATTCCTTAAAAGGAGGAAGAGGTCACTTCCTACTCATCTTGATTCCAAATTTTGGAGGAACAGATCCAATAGTTGAAATATCAAATAGTAGAATTGATGAAAGCAAAAGAAGATTCTATATTGGAGATCACAATTCTAAGGCGTGTCATTGCAACGCAGGACGTTGGGAATATTGTAAGTACTTTGGTGAAAGTGCGAGAGCTCCAAGTCTTTTATGGAAAGAGAGTGCCAAGGAGTTCAAAAAAAAATTGGGATGTAAAGCAATACTTTGTAGTGGAAAAGTTGTCCAATTCGAAGAAGATGTCAATCACGACTATGTATATGATGGAGGAAACAAAGTTGTGCTGGAAAGCGAGAACCTCCAATGACATCAATATGGGCAGACCTCCTATTAACACTTGGGGAAAAATAAAGAATGAGCTAATGGACCAGTTCCTCCCCAACAACACTTCATGACTCACAAAGAAAGCTTTAAAGACGTTAAAGCAAGATGACTCACTATGGGAATATATGAGAAAATTCACATATTTGATGTTGGACGTGCCGAACATGTATGAAGAAGACAAATTGTTCAATTTCATAAGTTGTTTGTAAGGATTAGCACAAATAGAGCTTCAAACGCAGAATGGGAAAGAACTCTCAAGTGCGATAGTGACAGTAGATGTCTTGGTGGATCTCCAAATGCCTCCACCAATTCGAACTAGTAATGAGGGTAATAAGAATAGTGGGACAAGGTATGGCTTGGAGAAAGGCAAGGAGAAAGTATGTGAATCTTCTCAATATAAGTCTATGAAATAAACAAAATGGGATATTGCTTGTTTCATTTGTGAAGGACCTCATTTTGTCGATGAATGCCTAAAACGAAAGGTGAGTAAGGAGTAAATGAGCTACATAGTCGTGAAGGATCACAGAAACAGAGAGGATGACTTGACGGAAGAAGACTACCTCAATAATTATGCTTTGCTAAGCATAATGAGCCTTGTAAAGAAGCATTCGAACAAAAGCAAGGACAAACCCAACAAATAGGGAAAATGGTACATTAAAGATGTGTCATTGACTAAAGAGTCTTCGAGAGAACCATATTTGGATGAGTGCCCATAGATTATTTTGACAAGAGCATTGAGTTCCTTTTGTGGGAGTGGTTTATTGAACCTTTAAATCCTAATTACGGAATTGTGCAAGCGTTGATGTGCCTTGACCAATGTTTGACACTTAGGACTATGAAACAAGACAAAGACTTATGACTAGGTAAGGAAAACAGGCATTGTCGATGAGTTGACATGCATTGACACATATTGACAAAAATCTTCGACGAGAAGCAAAATTCAAATGTGAGATCAAAAGATAGTTTGAGATGGACCTTGGGTTGAAGGTTAGCCATATCACATGCATGAGGGAGACACGTGAGAGCTCTAAGGACTTAATGTGTTTCTAAAATAGAAGGACCATGATTAATGGACTTAACATGGGTAAGTATTGGACCAGACCAATGGGCTATAAAAGGCTTCAAGCTTGGATGACTCAATATCAACAGATAAAGATCAAGGAGAAACCTTGGATGATATGGCAGATAAGGTGACAGTAAATATACATCAACTCTAAAAGATAAAGACAATATGGGAGCATCATCTAAAGATAGTAGAGTTCTTCATAGATACGGATGTATCATTCCTAGTTAAATGTAATATCTTATCTTGTTAGTTGTGATGTAGCTAAATCTTATCAGATAAAGTTTTATTTGGATGAGAGTGTGATCTAATTTGATAAGAATAGAGGTTATCTAGTTAGTTCAATTCAATTAGGATTTTAAATTGTAAAGTTAGAAACGCCTAAAAATAGCTTATTTAAGCCTTGCTCCTAGGGAGGAGAGATAAAGGCGAAGGGAACATATCGAGAGAGAGCCTTCCTTTGTATACTTTTAGGAAAGTAATAAAAGTTGATTTTTAACATAGCTCATATGTGTTTATTATTGGCTATGATTATTTAAAACTTTTGTAGTATTCTTACTTGAGTGTGAGAGTTAAACACTTCGAGAGTCATAAAGCATTTTAAAATAAGATTTTGTTAGTCAACTATCATATAAGAAGGCTGAATTTGCGTAAACAAGCTTAAGTGAGATTGTCATGCAAAGGAGTAGATGCAACTTTGGTATAAGTTTGGTGTTTATGAAAACCTTTATAATAGTTGGGATGATATGCATGCATGCGTATAATTGGTATGAATGTAGCGAAAGTAGAGAAGTTAAAGAAGAATGAAAGATAGAGTTTACAATTTATGGCTATTTAATGGGTCTAATAAGGGCACTCTTTACCATTAATTTTGGCCAAAAAAAATGTGCATAATGATAAAGGAACAACATTAAAGATGGACTATAACAGGAACTTCAAATGGACAATAGCAGGGACTTCTATTAAAACTAAAATTTTTTGTTTGAACTTTTTGTTTTAAACTATAAGTCATGATTAATTGTATAGTTTTAGGGATGACAATTTGGTTGGGTTCAACTTAGTTTAACCTAGCCTGACGTCAACAAAATTTGGGTTGATCTAATTTTGAACTAAATTTAAATTAAAAATAAAAATATATTTAAACCAATTTCAAATTCAATCTCGCATTCATGACTCTTAATTTTAAATTTTAATTATGATCTTAACTAAAAACCCAAAACATGTGCAAATAAGAAACACAAATCAAAACTAGAAAAGATACCTTATTAGAGAATGAGTAAGAAGAGAAAAAACTAAGATTTTGATGATAATCAAGCGATGAAGAAAAATTTATAAGGGGTAATTGGTTTTCTTAGAAATTAAGATGAATAAGAAACAAGAAAATTTAGAAACCAAAATCAATGGAAAGTAGTTAAAAGGGGGAGAAGGAAGGGGGAAAAAAGACACTAATTGTGAGCTCTATAACTCAAAGAAGGTTGGGCAAACACTTGGGACTTACTCAATTCTTAAAATATGAAAACCTTGGTAATGAAATAGTCGAGAAATTTCAGAAGAGCTAAGATGATCAGAATGTTTTTTTGATCTGTATTTTGTTTAACTAGAAATACAGGTTGTAATATTTACAAGTTATTCAAAGGTGGGACACTCTTTTCAGTCAATTTTGCTACTAGATAGACAGGTAAGAAATTTAAACTTTTTGGGCTTGATTTTATTAGACCCAAATCCCAATCAAACTTGATTCTAGATCAAAAGTTCATGTTTGGTTCTGGTTAAGATAAATAAATTTAAACTAAACTCATTTGGCCCATTGCCAATTCTATGTAATTTATATTATTAGAAAATTAGGGTTAGATTCAATCATATGTGTAGAATAAGAAAGACATTTTTCATTCTAATTTTTGAAAGACAAGATCAATTTAAATTTTACAACATGATTAATGCATGAACATAATAAAATATAAACGTAAATTGTACTTTATTGTGCAATTTAATTTTTCTTTACATTTCCCTCAAATCATTTTTAAAACTAGGTCATTGTAACTACCGTAGTACACACATATGTCAAACCTCTAACAATATCTATACAAATTGGTTAAGAAAACTCCACAAGTGGTGTTAATAGGGTTAAGCAAAAGTCCTAACTCTTTTAAAACCTGCACCTCCTTTAATAATTTAACTTTTCATAGGCCAACAATTTATTTAGATAGGTCGAACCATTGGAAGCAAATGGAAAAGGAACCCCGAGTGGGATCAAAGGAATTAGCGAATTGATCACCAAATAGATAGAATAATTTTTGTTAAACTTTAATTGGAATTACAATTAATATAATTAAATACCAAATAAGATCTAATAACTAATATTCATCCTTATTTATTAAATATTTCATATTTAATCTTAAAATTTCTTAACTTTGTCAACTCTAAGTTGATTAGATAATATCTTTTTATCAAACATTCTATATGTGTAACTCATTAAATTCCAAAATATATTGACAATGAAAATAAATTATAATCCTAACTTATATTTAAAATTACATAAATTAAACTTCTTTAATTTATCTTTAGTTTTCTAATTAAATAATTTATATCTATAAATCAAGATTGATATATAGTAATGTGTAATAATCACCCAAATATTAAGAATGTCAATA
>JANIPN010000003.1:50175238-50188415 GCA_027478595.1 Erythroxylum anguifugum
TCTTTAAATAATTACCTAAAATAATTCTTCGATCAATCCGTATAAAATATGTATAATAAGACGTCCAAATCTCCAGCCTTGTTTCCTCAGAGTTCATGTTAAGATCAATAGCCACCTAAGCAACAGATTGCCTTCTATGGCCTAAATCTGTAACTTTTCAATCAATAATTTGCAAAAGCTTTCGTGGTTTTGATAAAGCAAACACAGCTCGATCACTAGGTCTCTTCATGACAGCAAATGCACACTTAAGCTTGCATAGGCAGACACATTTCATTTGAGTGTCAGATTTTGTTACTTTTACAAATTTTCTCATTTCTGATTTTCCTGTCAGCTTCCTGTTACACGAACCTCAACCGAAAAGGCAGTCTCTCTAACTCCGAAAAACGACATTGCCAAACAAGAAAAAGAAAAAACAAAGCAAGCTTCACCATGCAAACCTAAACCAAAATGCAGCATGGTTCAGGTGGATGAAGAGCGGGGAAGCAACTCCTCTAAATGAATATGCAACTGCTGGGACATCAGACGCCAGGCGTCGTGAGTTTGACGCCTCATCATACCTGCAACATGCTGAAGCTCTGATACAGTTGCTTGAGTTTATTGCTAGACTGATAAGATGAAAGGTATGATGAGCTTGGGATTGGTGCTAATTGCTAAAGCCGTTTAGAGCAGTGGAAGTTTCTCCTAGGGAAGCTGCTATATGCTTGACAAAGAGCTTTAAAAAGGGCACTCTAGAACAGGAAAAATCAGTTCCACGTTTACCAGTACTCTGAAATTATGCAACGGTAGTATTGACATTTCTTTTACCTGCAGAACGAGTATGGAAGCCAGGGAAAAAATAGAAGTTAACTATATATATTTAGTTAGCTTTTGCAGCAGTCAGCAGAAAATTAAGAAGAGCATGCATTTATCATATCAAACAACTTGGAGGACACCAACCAACTATGATTGTGATTGCAATGTATCGAAAAAAGAAAGAATTTCTTGAAGCCGGTAAAAGGTCAAGAGGAAGGAACGATCTTTAATTTGGACATTTTGGCTTGGAGAAAGTACAAAACTTTATCAGGTGAGGAGAATCTTCGCAAGTCGTCTTGGCATATGGCTTGATCACGCAAAGCTCTTGCAGGCGTTGATGAATAAATTATGACACAAGAATACAAAGACAATTTACAATCATAAACTATGTTTTTTGGGTGGAGGTCAACTCAACCAAACATTTGTATTATATATATATAAATGAGAAGATAAGTAAGGTGTTAGAATGGAGAACGGGTCTCTCCCTGCACTTGTAAAAATGGTACATTCCATGGTGTGACGCAAATGGGAAAGGCAAGCAGATGGATGATAAACTTCTTGTTGGGCAAGAAGGAGGACAAACACAAGAAGAAAAATGTGACATTTTGTGAGGACATTGTGTTGACACAAGGTGCAAGTGCACCACCAACTCCTAAGAGAAGATGGAGCTTTGGAAAATCTTCTTCCAAAGGCAAAGAAAAAGCTCGTTCCAGTTCCTTTGACGCTTTCACCATCTCCACAGTTCAACCATCATCACGGTTACCTGAAAACTGGCTAAGTAACTCCAGGACAGTATCATCGTCAAACAGAGTTCTTAAAAGATCCAGCCGTATAATAACCACTATAAGCAAAGCAGTTGAAGAAGCTGCTGCCACCAGGATCCAGGCCGTTTACCGTTCTCATTTGGTAATTTCACAAATTTAATTCAGAAATAGAAGGCATTCACAGGATGACTTTAGGAAGGAATACGATACTCAAGAACTGTATGTGTTTTGTGCAGGCAATAAAAGCGTTAAATGCTTTAAAGGCACTAGTCAAGTTACAAGCCCTGGCGAGGGGTTATCTTGTGAGGAAACAAGCAGCTGCTACTATGCGGGGAATGCATGCACTAATGGCAATACAAGTTAGAGCTCGGTGCCAAAGAGTTCAAATGGCTGAGAAACCAAAACTTGTTATAAGAAAAAACCACAGAAAACATCCCGAGGACAATGGTTTGACAGGATTGCAAAGAGTAAGTTTCCAATTTCTTCCACTACTTGAACCTCAAACAGCCAAACGGCCTGAAGGATGTTGGCAGATTCCTTACTTCATTGACTCATTAAGAAATCTTAAATTTTATGTATACAGGAGTCCTCTGGGTTGAACCTTTACGAGACCAGTAGACGTTTGACCAATGGCTATATGAACCATTCACAAATTGCAAGAATACAGAGGAATAGTTACTCCGGAGAACTATCAATCTCGAAGAGAAAACATCAATATGAAGAGTTGTATTTCTCCTCGGAACAGAACAGTTCAGGAAGAGCCTCTTTCAGCTATCAAAAAGAAGCTTACGCGCCCCTTGTCCCTCGTCAGCATCCCTTTGCACCAAACTACATGTCCAACACAGAATCTTCAAGGGCAAAAGTCCGATCAACCAGTGAACCGAAACAAAGACCAAGCTCAACCAAACCAAAACGCAAGCAATCAGCAGCAGTGGATGGAATGAAAGTGCAACAAGATTCTCATACACAATGCTACTCATGCTCACACTCGCCAAATATTGCTCGTGATGACCAGGAGCCATGGTTCATCAAACTCTATACATCAACTAGGCTAAGAGGTGGTGAGCATGACACCAAGATGGAAACTAGTAGCAGCCATTCAAACAACGGCAAATTGCTTGATACCTATGAGGTAAGCACAAACTCTCCAACTTAAAAGAAGATACTTTCCATAAAAAGATGTTTCTCAAGTTCTTTTTACTCCTGTTGCAGCCTCATCTAAGCTTGTACTAAACATCTTCCCAAGAGTTTGATGCTGCCGAATGATTGTTGGATGTATAACTGACATACAAGTCGATTGCTGAGATCCTAACAAGGACAAATGTAATAGCTCTCCCACTACAATCACTTTCTCTTCATAATTTCTACCGTCTGCCAAGGTGTCTAGGTAATTGCCGAACAACCATAATGAATTCATTCCTACTGAAGCACTGCTCACTTAGGTAGAAGCATAGTCGTTAAAATTGACTCGAGTTTCCTCTTTAGGGGCAAAAGAGAAAAATAAAACCAAATAAGTGAATATAATAAGAGAAATACTACTGATAGTTAGATTAGTCAAAATTGAATGCTCTGCTAACTCTATAATAACAACTATCATGGTCATCTACATTGAAAAAGGTATAAATGAAAAAGAAAAGGTGCACAGTTTTTTCCTAGTTCATTGCTTGAATGCAGGCTATTGGCTATCAATTCAGTAACTTAGCCATCTCCTAAATCTAATCTGGCCAGCGACAGCACTTTGAATTCATGAATCAATCTTTCAGCTACACTTTCAATGCTCTAACAGTCACTTAAACATGGGGAGACAGATATTGTGGATGGGCTCCTCTACTCACTGAAACTGCAGGATTCCCGTCAAACAAGTTTGAGATCATGTCTGATAGCTTCTAAAGCTGATTATCACATCTCATCTAGCAAAGCTTCTAACCTGACATAACATAAGGATTAATTAACCACAGACGCATGGGAGAATTAAATGTCATCATTACATGCTTGTATGGCTCCATTTGGTGGGCATGTCACGATTGCATGTCATAAGTTGCTTTTTAAGTTTTGGGTTATTTGGGTAAATACACATATTTATCATAAACAAGTTGGAGTTCATAAGATGATGCAGAAATGAGATGACGTTTTAGCAAACTGGAAATAAATGACAAAACCAGGTTTTATACGTTAGGATATTCAGCTCTACGAGAAAGGGAAACTTCCAAGTACAGAGAAAAATGCCAAAACCTGTTAGCTCCATAAATCACTAGGCACAGCGAAACCAGAAAATCTCTACAGATTACTTGCTCACTGATTCAAAGTCTTGTGAAATGCAACCTGAAAATTCACAAGCTGTTTAATGACATGCATATATATCTTACTGTTTATGACAGTTTCCTACTGATAGTTATATAAAAGTATGAATCATGGAATGATAAGGTTTCCAACCAATAATCACGGAATGATAAGGTTTCCAACCAATAATCACGGAATGATAAGGTTTCCAACCAATAGTTACAAAGTATGGATTATGGTTACTGACTTTTGGGACAGTCAACTTTCGTAGATGTAACTAAATCCACTAGATACAGAAGGCTTTTCAGGTTGGATTAGTCAGCTTGACTATCTTTTACATTCGTTTGGATAAGAACTTCAGGCAAGTAGTAACAATAAAACTTTAGTTCTAAAATATTATATTGTGCTACTAAATACGTACAGGTACACAAACACTCACTTCTATGCAAGAGAGAGAGAGAGAGATGACTGTTCAATTTTAAAGCATACCACACCCATACTATCACAGGACGCATTTGGTCTGGCATTTTCTTAAGAAAGGATTCGCTAAATATTCTAGTATAGCAAGTTCTTAACCACCAAGCTAGCCACTGTTATTGGAATCTTTAACTCCTAAAACTATAGATGTGGTCAGAATAATTGAACCATATGGACTCTTTTCTGAATATAAGAATGTTTGATAGGAGACCTACCGACGTTGATGTTTTCAACAGCTCTCTTACAGCCATTGTTGCATAGCAAGAAGCTGGAAGTGTAAAGTTTAACTTGAGCGCCAACTGAGATTCTGGTGATTTGATTTGTGCAAGCTCTACTTGTCTCACATTCTCAACCTTGTTATCATCCAATGACAGTTCTAAATTATCTTCAGGCATAATTAGTTGCTCACTGCAATAATGTGGAGATTTGGCCTCATATTCCTCATTTTGTCCTTGTTTGATCACAGTCATCGATTTATCTTTGACAATTTTATCCAGATCTGTCTCTGTTAATGGTTCATTAGTGACAGTATACCTAATCAACTCCCTGAAATAAGAGCAAACACTAATAGCCATTTTATCCTTTTTTTGAAATCCAGATCTGCTCCAAATAAGTACAATGCAAAAGATGATACAACACACCACTCAAAGTCCATTGGCTTCTGAAAAACACGCCTATAACTTCCAGTCATACTTGTGATAGAAAATTCCCTACCAAGAGAAACCAACAAGAAATTCTTATTAGAACAAGCCAAAGAATTGCGTCCAAATTGTGTGTGCGTGTGTGTGAGAAAGATAGATAGAGAGACTATTACTTGACACCATGTACATGTTCAGTCAACTTGATACCATCCTGATCAAAACAAAGAATCAATGGAAAGTACAAACACAAAATCCCCATCGTGATTTCATTGCAATTAAGAAAGAAGAAGAAATATCTATTTGATTATAATAATATTATGAAAATAACATCTATGATAAATATCTCATCCATCCCAATTAAGGACGTTATCCCAATCAACACAAGCTCCATGATGACCCACTCTTTTTTTTTTTTTGGGTAAATAATGATGACACACTCTTGCTCATTACACATCCTTGCTTGCTTACATCTAAAAAGGATAAGGGGAAAAACTGGAACTCGTATTGAAAAATGACACAATGCTGCTAAGATATACCTTCTTTGCCAAATCATGATAGACGTTGGCAATGTCATTCGCTGGATAAATAACCCTGAATCTGTAAGAAGAAAAATGAAAAGATATCAAACGATAAACTAAATTATTATAAACAATCTAAAAACTTACCCAGGCATCGGAAGGATGACATCATCAATAGAGTAATTCCCATGAGCAACATCTTCAGTTGTTACAGTCTGCCAGATGATTGAAAGCCCCCATAAATTTCCCAATCAGTAAATATGCTCCTAATGCAAATGACAAGAAATGCACTATACCTACTAGGCATGTTAGATACAAAGACCTGACCTTAACATGAAAACTTTTTCTTTCTGGAAAATCTACCCCTGAGGTTTCGTCAATGTGATTACAATCAAATGTGTCATCAGAACCATCATTATCACAATCAACATTGATGCTTGTCACTTTTTTGGTATCATCTACTTCATCATATACCAAGTCCCCTGGCACAACTTGCTCAGCTCCTATACATGATTGAAGAATAAAACAAACAACTGATCAGTTCAAATAAGCCCAAAACCATGGCCATCCATGACCATTACAGCTTGTGAACCACATGCTCAATTTAAATTTATATACACAAAACACAAAATATTAAATATTACATAGGTCACGACAGCATACCATAATTTTTCACCCTCATACTGGCAGCATGATTCCACAAATAGCTTTGGTAACTGTGCACATACCTAAAGAAGAATAACATGTGATGACCTTGTAGACGTTGAAATTCAGAACCATATATTTACAGCAAGGTTTCCTGGAGCATTTTAAATCAGCACAAACGACATGCATGTAAAATTATTGTCATAAGTTACAAGATCTTATTGCATTAATCCTCAGGCACATGAATAAACACCAATAAGGTATTTCCACCCTAACACATTTTGGCAATTGGTGTGCTTCTATTGTAAATCCAAGTATGTTTGTGTTTTCAAGGCCAACTGAATCATAGATTGAATATAATTCTTGTTGGTCTTTCAACCAATAATGCAAGGCGTGCAAAGGTGCATTCATTTACAACGACATTAGTGTGTGTAAATCAGTACTTTAAACTAGGTAAATTTCTTCTGCTCATAAGATATAGTAGGTCAAAAGAACAATTATTAACCATGAAATGAAAGATCTCCACAACTAACTTGGAAAGCAGGCCATTTCAAAGTGAACTCTAAGGGTTACATCTTGACATTATCAATTAACCACTTACATCATTCTCAAAGTCCTCGGTATAGCTTTCAGAGCTTGCAAGTAATTACCAGGACATTTCTTCAAACATTGAAGCTGTAACATGTTAAAAACACGTAACAGAGAAAGAATGGCTAATTACGAAGTTTAAGAAATTATGCAAGTTCTAAATAAAATAAACGAACTATACATCTCTATTGATCAGTAAGGAAAGCTAATAAGTTAACGAGCAGTAATATGAAGAAAATTTTAAAAAAAGCAAGTTCGAGACCAAGAAATTTTCATGTGAAACACTACCATAATTATTATTAACAGAAATAGCATACGAAATTTTGCAGAGCAGAAAACAACTTACTATGGCCCTCTCAGCAACCAGATGTCGAGGTAGTTGCTTTAAGGTCCCTTCAAAATCATTACTTTGTTTGTAATATTCGCGGGCTTTCCTCACTACATCTCTTTGTATCTGAAGATTTAATTTAAGAAACAACGATACTGAAGTGTTACATCAATAACTCTAAAGTTAAATGCAGCAAATTTGCAATGAATTATACAAAATAGTTGTAAAAGAAAGCAGAAACACACGATAATCAAAGGATATCCCCTTCTCTTGGATCAAGGATCAAGCTCACAGCAGTTTTCCACTCTCCTCGCAGTAATGCAGCTCCAATAAGATGAGTTGGCACAGAACCGCTTCCAAAACGCTGATAAGAATAGCAACTCATGAGGTGCACAATATAAATGATCCGGAAACAAAGTGTTCCAATGAGATATGAAGTCTTGGAGTATAGTAATTTAGGAGAAGTCAGGATTCATTTATACACAGCTTAGCAGATATTTCTCACACGTCAATTGTGTGATCATGGTTCATTCAGGACCCAGAAATAAAGTTTCAAAAGAAAAGAAAGTATGCATAATGTGACGCAGGGAAGAAGCCAATAGATTTAGGACTTAGAAGAATTGACTGAAATAGAGCAACAATCTAGATAGGTTAAGTTCAAATACCATTGTTTGCTTTCTTAAACATAAAGACAGCAGCCAAAACAAATTACACCTTATCCTAACCCTTAGTCTCAATAATCCTAGGACATCCAAGCCATCCAATCTTATTCAAGTCAATCAACTTTACGAATAGAGCTAACCAAAACCTTTTTTTTTTTTTTTTTGAAAAGTGGTGATAAACATACCAACTAATAAGTACATAATTGGAAAAATAAGACACTGAAGTAGGTTAAAACAAGAGAAATATGGAAGTGACACACACATGCATGCATGCACATAGAGAAAGAGAGAGAGGGTGGAGGGGGATGATCAAGTACTTGTAAACCAAAGTAGTTAATGAAACCATTCCTCCCCAAGGATTCTGCAGATGCTTTGACAATGTCTTCAGAATCTGCAACAACTCCTCTAAGGAAATGTGCAAAAGCTAAGAGTCAACAAAATAAGATTGCAAATGAGTATAGCCATAAAAGCTCACTCTATGCATCATAAGGTATGGAAGTTTAGTATATGAATAAATTTTACCGCAGTGTAACAGAAAATCTATTTCCCAGAAGCTGTCCGAGAAGAAGTTCATCATTGACATAGCTGAATAAACAAGCAATTATTACTGCATTGCATAAAAGAACAGACATGGAAAGCGACAAACTCAAAATGCCCATACCAGAAGTCACCCACTTTGATACCAATCAACCGATCATTAAGAGCAGCCAATCTGCCTGCATGCTGCTTGAAAACAGTGACCTGGATCCAAACAGGTACTCATATGCATAAATAAAATTTTATTCGTAGATCATAATTAAGCCAGATGATAAATTTACAGTAAATGAATTTGATTCCCATCTAGAGACCTGGATCCAAACAGGTACTCATATGCATAATAAAATTTTATTCGTAGATCATAATTAAGCCAGATGATAAATTTACAGTAAATGAATTTGATTCCCATCTAGAAGGACAACAAGGCAAAACATCCAACAGGACAAGACAGTCCAAGTTGGTGCAAATGTATTATGTCAATCAACTGCCATGGATTAGTGGCAGCTAAGTGACAGTAAAAGGACTTACCCTTTGAGTTGAGATAGAGCGCTTGTCCTTTGTACCAGCAAACCCAAATGATCTTGGCTGTCAAACAGGAAAATGAACATAAAGGAAATAAACATTACAAGAGTATGGAAAAGAAGTTTTGTAAATACCACAACCATATACAATCCAAACATAGGTGAAAGGAGTTGACTCGAATTGACTCTAGGAAATAGAATCACAGGCACAGACAGTTCAACGAGGTGAAAGTACTTGCATCTATCCACTTAGAACTACAAACTTGACTCAAAGAATCAGGCAGATAACAAGCAAACTCAAACAAAAAATCCCAAACAAAGAGAATGAGATACCTGAATGCCAAGCATCTTCCCTATCAATCCTAAAGCCTCCTGTGTATCCTTATTCTCTTTGTAAAGATGAAACCTAAGAAGTTCCATAGACAATGCCTTCAAAACATTCACTACCAAAAGATCTTCACAATAACGAATTGGATATAGTACAAGTTGTAGAGAATTGCATGAAAAATTGAAGGCCATGAGTGTAAACACACACTGATGCAGACACATATTCACAGTATTTTGGAACTAATATTGTTTATATCAGGATGATAAAATTTCATGACTGCTATTTAAACATAGCATATGAAATAACAGAAAGCAATCAGAATAATTTGGTTAGTGTATGTGCCAACTGCATATATCTGAAGGGAAGAAGAGCACAATAAGAAATCTGATGAACAAAAGATCTTTGGCGGCAGTCTCCCCAAAAGCAGATTAAGATTCATGTGATCACATAAATTTTTCAAAATGATGAGTCCAGAGGGATGGTGAACTCTGTTTGAGTGCTGATTCATTGCATCATTTTCCTATTTTACAACCATCTCCTTTGTTATCAATTAAGCTACTCCTTAATAACGGCCAGGCGTTCTCCAATCACACAAAAGAACAGCCAAATGACATGGGGACAAAGGAATGCTTGACTTTCGTAATTCAAAATGGCTGAAACCTTTGAGAAAGCTTTTGCGGGCTCACTGGAGAAATAAAAGTTTATTTATTGTTAAATTTAAACGGTAAGCCCCCTCATTTGTTTAATACCTTAGAAATTTGCCAAGATGGTCTGGCCAATTATTTGAGCCTCTGCTATCAAAAGGCCTATCACCTCTGTCTTTACGCTTCCTGGACTTTCTCTCATTGTTGCTCTGTGCTCCAGAGCTTAATCTAACACGAACGCACTTCAATGCAACATCTGGCCCCTCAACAGTATCAGTGACAAGGAATTTGAAATTCTCCTTGAAGAAATTGTGCACTGCCTGAAAAATTAAATCAGTTAGCAGTTATGGATAGGTCAAACTTAAATCAGAGGATTAAGTGTAAGCTAAATGCAGAACCAATCCCTGTCATTGAAATCTACCCTTTGACACCTCAAATTAAATGGTTAAAGTTCTATTAAGTTTGATAGCTTATTCTTGTGACAAATTCTTTACTTCTCATTAGGAGCCTGCCATCCCCTAGTACAGTAGAAACTCCAGACCAATATTTAATCCATTTTCACACTTATGGGACACAACTGAGATGCAAATCAAACCAACAACTAAATATTCTAAATGAAAAAACTAACCGTTCGATGAGATTTATCAGAATCTGGGGATAGAACAATAGGTGAATCACTATCTTCACTTCCAGAGGTAGCTTGAATGATAAAAGCTCCCAAACGCTCTGCATCAGAGTCTCCCACAAGTGATCTAAACGATTCAATTTCAGCTTCATAACTTTTCTTCATTGGATCACACACCTTTGTCTCACCCTCATCCACAGCCTTTGAATGAAAAGGGAGAAATAAAAATATACATACCAAAGTCAGCAATCACCGTCGATAACCCAGTATTGTAAAGGAAAATCCAATTCCATAAGAGAAAGTATCCTCCACAAAACCCCCTAGCGCAATTACCATAAAAACTCACTTTAACTCAATGACCCACCTGGGTAGGAGCATCCATACACGTTAAGTGGACAACATTTCCATCAGTATCAACTTCGTTCACAATAAAATCAGCATATCTACAAGAAAACCAGAAAAAAGGGAACAATAAAGTTTCTTATTTTAACCAAAAGATACCAAACTTTAATTTACGAAGCTCCTTGCTTGTTCACGGACCTTTGTTTGAGTATTCCACGAAATCCGGGGGTTTGAGAGATGAAGCAGAAAATACCAACGTCGCATTCTTCTATTGATTTCGCAGTTGCCATTGTTAGGGTTTTAGAGTAAGCAGCAATGGTTAAGTTAAAGTTGCAGGTTAGGTAGGGTTTTAGAACTAAGGACGGCAGTGACAAATGCCTCCACATTACGGAGTTCTTCACTGCCCCGGCTAAACGCTGCGTTTTAGCCACTGGAAATTAAAACCTAATAAAAATTTATGTAAAAAAAAACTCAAATCCAAAGAGGGCCTTTCGCAGTAAGACTCACGATGGGTCCCAGCACATTGTGATCAACGTTGGCGATCTCATCAGCCTAGGAATCTGATTGGTCTGATGTTTTTATGTGGACCCCACAAAAGGACAGTAACAATCTTATCCAGTGACACCGGATCACAACTGAAACAAAGACAAAAACAACAGCACTTCCTGGTCAGGTAACGCTGTTTCCTGTTTCAGTGAGCAGATCAAAAGAACCGGCCACCCCAGAGTCGGAGGAGAGAGACAAAGGAATAAAGCTCGAGTCTTTGGAACCTACAGTGACTCCAGATATTGTCGGAGAGAGGGAAGAGAATATGGTGACAAAAACAGAGGAGACCCAATTGAACAGATTGGAGAGTCAGGTGGAGCATGGAGGAGGAGGTGTGTGGGAGTATCTCTGCTTGGTTAGGAAGCTTAAGGTCAGGCGTTCAGACAAGGTTCTGAAGCATGGACTTTCCATCTTGAATGACCCCAAGAAGCGATCTAGTCTCGGGCCTGATGGTGCGTTCGTATTTTAGGATCTTTCATTGATCTGTTCATCTGGGTATTTGTTATTTACTGGGAATTACGGTTGTTTGAACGTGGCTCAGTTTCTGATTTGGTTTTGGGTTGGTTCGTTGGTTCTGAAAATTGGAGCTTGAATTGAATTGGTTCTACATCATCTATTTTAGGATCTTTAAGTTTATTATGTTTGAATGCTGCTTTTAGTTATGTTTGCATGTTAAAGTAGATGCGGAGGATTGACAAACTTCCCTTGTTTTTCTTTTTGTTGCCCACTTCTCCCTTTTTCTCATTGGCTTTTGTGTGCTTTTCATACTATAAGCTTAATCTAAAAAATAAAATCGTTCAATTGTGTGTGTTCGTTTGGGGTATGGGTTTGTCATTGGCTTTGTCTGTAGATGATGACTTTGTCCCAATTTTACTTGGATGCAATACGGAATGTTGAAGGCGCTGATACCTATGTCATATTGTTTAAATAGGTGTCTTTCAATAGGACTCCATAGAAGCATTAACTTGTAAACTTATTCAGCCTGGGCAGCACAATTCCAATTAACTAGATGTGTGCATGAACTTTTGAAGGCGCTGTAGGTTCTTTTCGTTGTGTAACTATTGACATAAAATTCATGCTGCCATTTGTAAGCCGCCAATGGTGCTGTATGTTCTTCTAGTTGTGAAACTATTGACATGAAATTTGGGGCACTATTTAAAGCCGCCAATATTGTAGATATTGGAAGAATAATGTATTTCTAAACATGTAGGGAGTTAGAAAGGTTTAACTTGAGTTAACAAGGGGGTCCACTGAAATTTACGCTCTCTCTTTTGTTAACGTTTGATAACATATAGGAGAATACTTGATCGTGCATATGGAAACTGTAGTCAGTTGTCTATTTATTTGAACTATATACTTGATGGACATACCATTTGTTAGACAGCAAGTTCGAGAGTCCATGTTATTTATTCTATGGCTGCATTGCATTTGTGAGAAATTGAATATCAAGTTAACCAGTGGCTTTAAGTGGTCCTGCATTGAAGAAAGTTGCTTATACTTTGCCTGATAGGATGGGTTGGCTGGTTCCCACTTAGTTTGTTTGGAGTTACAGAAAGTTAAAAAATGAATAAATGGAGGTATAAAGAGTTTCAGATGGCTAACAGTGGTAGTACTACTTTACATGTTAGTATGATTCTGGTTGAAAAAAAAAATTATTGAGTTTAAGAGTTGATCCACTTTATAATTGATAGTGCTCCTTTTTCTGTGCTATTTATGGAATATGCTTAACCACTTTCATTGCCAACCTCTTACCATTATATGGTGTAAGCTGAATTGCTAGTCTGTCCATTGTTAATGTGCGATATATTCAGTAAAATGGAAGAAAATATTTCTTTTGATGTACTACCTAAATTTGTTATCAGGATACATAACCTGATGGCTGTCTTCATAATTTGATCCAGCTCCCACTTTGCAAGTTGCAAAGCTTTGTATTTGTTTT
>JANIPN010000003.1:50217575-50227778 GCA_027478595.1 Erythroxylum anguifugum
AATACCAAAGAACGTGAATTGTAATTGACTCTAGGAGTAGGGCCATCAACCATCTGCTTGACCTCTATGAGTTCTTTTGTAAGGCCATCAACCATCTGCTTGACCTTTATGACTTCTTTCTCCACTACCTCATCTTCCACATTCTGCTTTTATTCTTATGAATAGGTTCATGGTGATTACTCGGAGGATATTGGTACGAAGTTTGAGAGGCCTACTGATGAACTGATGGTAGAGGGAGAAACTAAGGTCATTGCAGCTTAGTTTGAAGTAGATAGGGTGATGCTTCATTTTCATCATCACCTTGTGAACTGACTTTAATGGAATTTACTTTGGTGAAGTTTTTATCTATTTTGTTTGCGCAATTGGATTGAAATGCAGGAATAGTTTAGCACATACTTGTGTGCTTAAGATTTATATTAACTATATAATATTTCAAAATTTAAATTGAATCTATTTTCTTGTATAGATAATAGTATTTTTTAAGCAAATAAAATCATAGGAAAATTATTTCATTTCTTGCAGAAACCTTCCTAGTAAACTTTTCTTATTAACATTCAAAGGATCTTACCTTTTCGAACAATTAGCTTTGAAAATTTTTGTTTCAAAAGAGATGATATTGAAAATCTAAAGTTAACTCAGAATTAAGATGAAGCAATGGTTAATTAAAGAAATTGACTATCTAAAGAAAAGCAACAACACTTGTGAAATAACGAACATACACAGACTTTCGAAGCATTTGAGCAACATCTATGTTCTTGAGAGTCGTATCATTCTTATTATGCTTTAGAAAGTGAAATCATTATATCAAGAGAGATTGTTATTTGATAACTTACTTTTAATTTTACATTTTCTTTTTCTATGAGCTTTTAGAAACTTATTATACACTTCATGTATGAAGGGCTAGAGAACCTTGAAAAATATGTACTTGTGAGCTTAGAGAGGCTTATCAAATTTAATACTCAGATTCTTACAGTAAAATACTCAAGATGAATACTTGGAGATTAGACGTAGGCTTAGTTGTTAGCCGAACTAGTATAAATATATTGTGTCATTCTTTCTCTCTTCCTAACTTTTAAATTTATATATTAGAAGTTTGTGTTTTCAAGAGGCTCTTTTAGTTTTTCAACAGGCTTCTTCTGTTTCTATAAAGTAAGAGGTTTTTTTAAATTTAAGCATCAACAGGCTCCTATCAATTAACAAGCTTATTTCTATTTGAGCTCTAGCAAGCTCCTATCGATTGACAGACTCCTTTCTTTTTTAGTGCGAATAGGATCCTTTCGATTAATAGACTTCTTTTGTATTTTAAATAACAAACATGATCCTTTCTTTTTAAACGTTAATAGGTTCCTTTCGAGGTTTAATAGGAACTTTTCCATTTACCAACCCATTTTGTTTAAGAAGGATTTTAAAGATTTAAAATACCATGCAATTTTTTTTACACACAATGCACCCTCTCTTGCATGTGTTTTTTTTTATCAATATTGTTAGTTGAATGCGTGTTTTCATTTGTAAACCTAACCTCTTTTCAATTGGTTTATACGGTGACCATTTAGTTTTATTGACCTGTTGATCTATAAGGTGTCACTTGGTATAAATTCAACCCATCTACCAAGAAAATTGGTTTTGTTGTTAATATTTAACTGTAGTTTTAGATACAAAGAGTGCATGTTGGATGCAATTTTGTAGTGTAGAGATGCAAGTGCTTTTCAATGAAAGGTAGTGAGATTCAGGAGTTTGGAATGTTAAGCTTCTCTTTGAAATATGTAACTATAAAAAATCTGCTCTTTCTAGGTGGATAATGATCTTGTCTAGGTTTTTCTCTGATCGGGTTGGCTCAACGACCTTAGGAGACAGTTAAAGCGGGGAACAGATCATATGTTCCTATTACTCTATAGGCACCTTATTTCATGAGCATACACATATCCAATAAATGAGACTTATATAAATTGAATGGATGGATGCTTATAAAACAGAGTAAGCATGGAGTAACGTGAACAAGTGATCTAAACTCATCTGAGCGAGCGCCATTTTGGTTTTACTTCTTATTTAAGATTAAATCAATATTGTGTCATTTAGGCTCTTCGCCCAGATTAAAGTTAAACTAAAATTTTGGTTAATTTAAATTATTGACTTCAAATCATGTTAACCAAATTTACTGTTTTTAATTGAAACTTATTTTTTAATTCCCACAAATTGAGTCGACCAAGTTTACTATTTTTAATTGAAATTAATTTTTAGACTCAGAATAAGATGCGCATAATAAATTAATAGGGAATTCTTTTCCTGGAGGATGAGAACTAGCTCTAATTTTATTTTTATTAGCTTCTATTGGAGTTTCTTTATATACATTGCCTTACAGTTCTTTTTCCTCTCCATTGTCAAATTTTGTTGGATTTTGTTGCATATCACTCTTTCTGTCCATAACTAAATTCTTTCTTAATAAAAGAAATCTTAACCAATGACAATTTTCTTGGTGATAAGATTGTACAATTTATATGCTTTGGGTACTGGTCACTAGTATTAAGAAAAATACATTTTTCAGCTTTTCAAATTTGTGAGCATATGCAATACACTAAAAAAAAAAAAAATCCTAAAGTGATCAACAACTGGTTTCGGCCCAGTTCAACAACTGGTTCATTAAACTAATTCGAGGACACTTTCTAGCCTGTAAAATTTTCCTTTTGGAAAGCTATCGCCATGTTGTTTGCTAGTAACCTAATTTTTGTGAATTTCTAAAGGAGCAACAAACTATGAAAGTCCCTTCTTTGTAATAGATTAGGTCCTTTGCATAAAGTCCCTAGTATAGAGCACTTTAAGCTGCTTATTCCTCTAAATGTCAAGGTTGACATAATCATATCTGAGGGGAAGTGGCTTTGCAAACTCATAGAGGATTTGTAACAATTATGGATAATGGGCCCAACTATAAAGCTTATATAGAGATGGAAGACAGACCTATATGGAAGAGCCATAACTCTAAAAGGTTTACTAATAAAATGAATTTACAATTGTTCAAGGCTCTCGGGCAAGAAGTTTTCTAGTGGAAGTTTGTCTGGCATACTAAAAAGTTTCCTAAGACCTCCTTTATCCTTTAGATGGCTATCAATCAAAGCTTGTTGACTATGAATAAATTCAAAGGCATCCAAACCAACATGATATATAACTACATAGTCAAATTACTTGAAAGTATCAATCATCTGCATCACAAATTCTGCTTCTCTTTAGCTTTCCATAGCCAATCACTTTAGTTATGTAAGCTTGTCATAAATTGTGACACTTATGCCTTTCGAAAGGCGAGAAGTGCTAGTGTTTTTCAAGGCGCTAGATGTATGTAAATTTAATTTACGTTGTCTAACTAAACAGGAGCATGCGAAAGCGAAAGCGAAAGCGAAACCTTTGAGCCATGTATACACATGTATGTAACAATGGTCGGCCCTAATTTGGAAGAGAGAAGGTGCATTTAACCTGCGACGTTGACTGACTAGACGGGAGCATGCATGCGAAACCTTTGAGCCATGTATACACATGTATGTAACAATGGACCGCCCTAATTTGGAAGTGAGAAGGTGCATTTAACCTGCGACGTTGACTGACTAAAAAAGAGCATGCGAAACCTTTGAGCCGTGTATAGAACAATGGACCGCCGTAATTTGGAAGTGAGAAGGTGCATTTAAGACGTGATTACTTTGTCTGGATAGAAGGAAGCAACTTGTACAAGTCAATCAAATTAAAGGCTTCTAGTGAAACTATGAGTTGTGTTCATGGCCGTACTTTTTGACCCAATCGCTTCCCGTCCAAGGACACAGCTAAATGTAGCTGAAATCAAATCCAAAATCAGTTGAAGCAAAACTCTAGTCACCAGGAAGGTTCTTTCGACTAGTACTATTTCACTCTAAAACGTTTCGTATTGCAGCAACTTGTATCACCTAACCCAAGTCCTGGGTAAAAACTGTCTTTATGTTCAATAAAGATCTTGTAAAATATACATGCATGTCCCAAGTCTCCCTAGTGCTCGGAGGTGGTTTTCTAAGATATTTTTTAATCTTATTATTAGTACACTTTAAAAAGGTATATTAAGTCAAATTCACGTGACTAAGTATGGTTAAAGAATTAACAGTTTTTTACTTATTCCATTATTTATATTTGGAGCTTTGACTGCCTCCATGTCCAAGTATCAACACCGTCCCTGAATATGTAGAGAATGTTCCCACTTCTTTCGAAACTTAAAAAGAATGGTGTGAAAGCGCCAACTTGTACACTGACCTTGCGTTTGGTTCATGTCCGAAGGGGCGAGGACAATGGACAAAGACACAAAAGTCCTGTCCTGAACCGTGTTTGGTTGCGGTCCGCATGAATCTTTTCTAAACTATTATGGGAAAATAATGACATCCATGTCCATTAATATAATGACAAGTTTTATTGATCTTTCTAACTAAAATTGATTTGCAAGTGTAGGGCCACACGCTTGACTGTGGAATGAACAATACAACCCAAAAACTATTTTGTATATGATATATTAGGGTGAGGAAAGAAGTCTTCACATTAGCATGGAGTTGCTTTTAAATGAGTTTGATATAAGGGAATTTAGAATTAAAAATTATTGTATAAGTGAAATTTACTAATTTTTCAAGAGATTGAACTATGATTAATTTTATTAACCAAATTTTATTACAACAATAATAACAACACTCAAAGTATAAATTACGCTAAGATGTTGAATCTAAAGAAGCACAGTAATGTGAAACCTTATTTCTAATTAGTAAAGAGATTGTTTCTAATATTAACCAAATTTTCTTATTATGAACAAATGCAAATATTTTGAGTATTATGTTACCGTAAAAATACTTAATAATTATTATATTTTTATACATTATAATTACAATTTTAAACTAAGTTCATGATCCTAGTAAAACACATTTATGCAATGTGAATTTAGATAAGAAATTGTATTCTTATGGATTTTTTTAAGTAAAACATAGTTATGTATACATGCAAAAAATTATACAAGTATCAAAAACATTTATTAGATACCATAAAAATTAGGAATATATTGTTTCAAAATATTTCTAATTTAGGCTTTGTCCAAATTTTTTATTATCCATATGTTCACCTTTAAATTTTTATTTAAAAAATAATTTGACACAATATGACTCAAATTTTATTAAAAGCATTTCCAATTTTAGAAAGGAAGTTGATAGTATATGTTCTAAAGTAAACCATTATTCAATTAATAAGTAAGTAAGTTTCTAATATTTTAATACATAAAAAGTTCAAGAAAACTAGTTAGAAAGGTTGAAAGTAACTTAATCTCTTAAGTTAGGGAACTTTTCAACCTATACACGGAGTGAAGGTAATTATTTTGTTTGGTTCTTCACTAACTTTTGCAGGTTGATTGGTCAGACTTTTCTAGGTTATCAGCAAGTGAGGTTCTCTTCGGATAGGTCATCAATTACTGAGGGTCTTGAAATGCCTAAATTCGGAGGTTCACAATTGTCACTTCCTCAAGGCAGCCTTCTTCGTGGAGATTCAGTTGATGGAAGGTCATTTTGGGTAAGGGTGTTCAAGAGCGGATTTCACTTCAGTATCTCATTGGGTTGCCTCTATTGGGATTAAGAATTAGTTAGTCTAAGTTTCCCATTCGGATTATAGCTTCTTCGATCTAAACTGATTGATTATTTGTGTTTCTGTTGTTGAATGGTTGTAGGATTGCTCCATCCATAGTTGCAGATATCCTTAAGTGTTTTTATCTTGATTTGTACTATGGCTAGATGCTATGTAATAGTTAGTTGTGCCTTTCGTGACAGGCTTTTGTACATATGTTTGTTTCATTTATTAATTTTTCTGATTTACGCCCAAAAAAAAAAAGAAATTGAAAGTAACTTTAATGAAATTTTACACACTTCCGTTCACGCATCTCAAAACGTCCAAATCAATAAAGAAAAGACGAATATGAACCTAAGTACTCTTCAATGTATCATGCATTGGAGAAACATTGAAGGGGATGAACTCGAGATACGTCTCACGACTTTTCTTCTTCACTTTTTAACATAACATTTGAAAGGATACTTCAATTACAAAGTTAGAAAGCTTGGAGAATTAATCTTATCAAAGCAACTTGTTTTGACTTGACCTTAAACTCTAATGGGAAAGGCTTTACCGTGAGGATTGAATCGGAAAAGGATTTGATGTCTTTAATTTACATACCATCTCGAACACATAATGACCATTGATTTACAAATGTGACAAAAGATTAAAAAAAAAAGTACGCTATAACAAATTAGGCATTTGGAAAAGGCAAAGAAAAAAATAATTAAACAACTTGAAGAAAATGGAAAAGCCCTCACGAGCAAGCAGTCGATTTCAATTCACAAATCCAACCCACCACCCATGATAGAGCTGCTAAACCAATGCATGCACACCACTGCGTTAAGGTCAACTTTTCAGTATTTGCGACCTTGTTCAAGGCCTCCACCATCATCACCTGAAGAAATACGACTACACCAATGACCATCAAGAACACCTTGTTCTTTACTATCCCTTCCAATCTCTTGTTCTTCTCACTCACCCTTGCGTTGAACACATTGAACACTTGGCAAAGAGCAAAAGTATTGAAAATAACTGTCTTCCTCACATTCTCGCTCATTCTGAAGGTTAGACTACCTTTAAGTTGCAGAATCAACAAGATGGCGGCCTGGTATAAGGCCTGAACTAGCAGATTCTGCCACATGCTATATGAAATCAATAGTTCTTGTTTATCAGCTGGCGGATTCCGCATGAGATCATCGGTGGGTTGGTTTGTGGAGAAGGCCAACACTCCCAAGGTGTATACGAGGAGGTTTAACCACAGTACTTGTGCTGCTGTCAGAGGTGCTTCACTGCAATAAACAGCTGCGATGAAGTTGAAAACAAAGGCAGCAATGTTGACAGTGAGCTGAAATTGAATAAAGTTGTGAATGTTGCTGAGGAAGCACCTTCCCGAGCTTAAAAAGCTCGCGATAGAGGTGAAGTTATCGTCCAATATTACTATGTCTGCGCTCTCCTTTGCCGCTACTGTGCCTTGAATTCCCATGGAAAACACAACATCTGCTTTGGTTAGCGTAGGGACTTCACTTGAACCATTTCCTGTCACTGCCACCACGTGCCCTTTTCTTTGAAGACATTGAACCATCAGAAGCTTGTCCAATGGTGACGATCTTGCCATTACTCGGATTCTATCAATCCTTTTCATTCTCTCTTCAACCGAGTAATTTCTGAACTGCTCACCTTCTACCACCACTTTTGCTGTCTCTTCCTCTCCGTTCAGAATTCCACATTCTATTGCTACGGCTGTTGCCGTATAAACATTGTCCCCGGTGATCATTTTAACATTCACCTTCGCGTCCTTGCACAAGTTAATGGCTTCTTTAACCCCAAGTCGGCATGGATTCTCCAATCCGGAAATTCCTAACAGGGTGAGACCGGATTGTTCGAGTTTCTCATAGACTTGATTGTTCTGTTCTACAACTTTTCTGTGCGCGAAAGCGATGCATCGCAGGCCTCTAGCTGACATTCTCTCAATTATTGCCTCAAGTTCCATTCTTTCTTCTCCATTCATGTCTTTTACTGCTCCGTTTCTCTCATAATAATATGAACACATGGATATTATAATCTCAGCCCCACCCTTCCAATGTGTGTGAATTGCCTTTTCGTTTGCCTTCCTCATCAGAATCCCACTTCTCTTTCTTTCAGAATTGAAGGCCTTTACGTCAATCACTTGGCAATCTTGCTTTATTTCCTTGATATCCATGCCCAAACATGTTGCACCCCATTCAAGTATTGCCTTTTCGGTTGGACTACCAGAAATCTCAAGAGTTGATCCAGCATTTTGCTCGCCAACTATGCAGGTGTTGTTTAAAGCAAGCCCTTCCTTTAGCAACTTCGATACGCCAGGTTCAATCTCAATCAAAGAACCACCGCCTAATGCTTCTTTTCCAATCCAAAACTCTGCAACCTTCATCTGGTTTAAGGTAAGTGTGCCAGTTTTATTTGAGCAGATGGTTGTAACAGAAGCCATGGTTTCAAAAGAAGAAAGCTTACGAGCCATGACATTTTCGTCTTTCATTCGCTTCATAGAGTAAGCAAGGGTTAAAGTCACCGCCAGAGGCAGACCTTCAGGAATCGCCAAGCTCAATACAGTCATTGATGAGTTTAAAAAGCCGACCATTGCCCTGAGCATTTCACTGAAACTTTTCTGCGTGTTATTGAACAACAGCACCATGAAAATCACCATAGCTACTGCCAATCCAGCCTTCCCAATACAGGAAGTCAGCTTATGGAGACTTTCTTGTAATGGAGTCTCCTCAAGGTCCATGTTCGCAGAACTCATTGTCTCTCCCCATGAAGGGTCCATCCCAACAGATGTGACAATCATGGAGCCAAACCCATCAATCACCTTCGCTCCAGATAGCAAAAAAGGGTTTCTGCTAACATCAACACTAATGATATTGTCTAGTTCTCCTCCGTTGTTGGATTCCTCCACTCGCAAACAATAACCTTCCAGTAACAAGCCATTAGCTAGTATCTTATCTCCGATCCTCAAAGAAACGACATCTCCGACTACAATGTCAAATATTGACACAAGAAAGTGCCTTCCATTTCTCACCACTTGCACCTTAATGTCATCGTTTGCATAAGAAACCTCTCTTGATTCATTTGATAGCCAGAAGTTAGCTCCGGCGCGGAGAACAATAACTAGAAACACAGCGACGATGTTGCTTACATCGTCGTACCAGTGGGAGCTGCCACGTTTAGACTCTGACTGTTGCTCGAAGCTGAATCCAAGTGACAAAACAGCGCAGACCAAAAGAATGATCATGGTTGACCCCTTGCGAGCTGCTAAAGAAAACCCAAGAAAGGTTCTTCGCGGCGGTTTCGGATATGTATTTGCACCAAAAACATTTCTTCTGTGAAGAAGGTCGTCCTCACAATCTGAGATGCCCTCCTTCACATTACTTCCAAGAATTGTAGCAACTCGTTGAACTCCTCCCAGTTCATTCAAGAGTTCAATACTCTTTTCTTTTACCATGTTAATGAGGGTTTTGCGTGCAACGTCGTTCAGATGTGAAAAGACATGATATGGGGTATCATGATCATTACTACTGATATCAATGGCGAAATGGGAAATTGAAGTTTCCTTGGGAACTTTGTTTGCAAAGTGACGAATTGTCCTCAGAAAACAAATGACAGTGAAAGCAGTGCGCCACCGTCGTTGGGGGCGTTGCCAGGAAGAGAAATATTTGGCAGTCATTGGCTTTGTAAGAGAAGACTACTACGAGCAAAATTGCAAAGAAAACATATAGAAAAACCAAGGCAAGTGAAACCAATGGATATTCTGGTTATTGGAGAGACTATCATCATCTGGTTGAATTTGGCTTTATAGGTGGGAATTTTGAACTTGTCAAGAACAGTAAAGAAACTGACACGGACAAAAAGGTGTTAGTGCCATCTTTTTCCACGTCGATATTGCACACGTTACGTCGATATTGCACACTTCTTTCCATCTGAATCCAATCTGCACTTCGAGCATATTGCAAACATCAGGAAAGTAGGAAGGGAGCATGCAAGAAGCCAAAATGGACTTGAAAGGAAGTTGATTGAGTCAAAAAGTACGTGCCATGAACAGAACTTATGTCCTGCAGTAGAAGACTTCAATTTGATACTCTAAGTTGCTCCGATCGATGCCCCCGCGTCTCAGGTCTCGTCCGTGTTGACCTCAAAGACGACGATCCACGTTATATTTTTCGTTGCCACGTTGAGAAGGTTCTCCTGCTCCTTCGGCAATAGTACTTAGCCCAATTTTGGTCAATGCATATATATATAATAGGAAGATGACTACTCACCTTGATTTTCGATCGCTTTACTTCTGTTTGGTTAGATAAATTTGATGGTAATTAATGGGATGTAATCTAATATGATATAATGAAACAGAATAGCTTATAATAGAATATAATATAACATAGTAAAAAATTATTTGAAAAATATAAAAAGATTTATAATATAATGTAGTGAATTTAGAAACCGGATGAAATGAAATTTAATATATAATAAATGACTATTATATTTTTTATATTAAAATAATTGTTGCTAGATTTTTATTATTTTATTATTAATTATATAAAATATTATTATTAATTATTTAATATATTTTATTTTATTTTATGTGATTTA
>JANIPN010000003.1:50332107-50350791 GCA_027478595.1 Erythroxylum anguifugum
ACAAAAACTAATTTTTACGGTTTTCATAATTTTAAAAACCGAAGAAATCAAAACTAAATCAGAAATTAAAAACTCAAACAAACAATATTTTTTTCTAAATTTTAAAACAAAAACAGAAAAATAAAAATAAAAATAAAAACAAACACATCTCCGTAATTATTAACAAATTAGAAAAGGGTAATTTAAGCTTAATCTTAATGGAGGATGGGGTTTGATTTGGGATTATGATTAATTACACACAAGTAAGCGACACGTGGACTTGATTAAAAATAAGAATGATTGAGCATTGACTTATCATGTACAAGTGCAATTCAAGAATGCCGTCTCCGTAGTTGCAACACAAGTCTTATGCAATATGTGTATAAAAAAAAAAAAAAAGGGTCACTTTCGATAATGTTGGTGAGCTCTCTTATGGCACGTTACGACTGCCTTTTTAATTGGGACACCACTCGCTTTTTCTTCCTTTGACGAGTTGGCCTTTTGATTCCGTGGGATTCCGTACTGATTGAGGTCAAAAATATACCAACATTGCGTGACTTTTGAGAACCAAAGCCACTTCACTTTACCTCATTTTTCTGCATGACAGTGCCACTCTATTTGTTTATTCCTTTCTTAAACAAACAACTAGAAAGATCAACTTTTAATTTGCACATGATCTTTTACCTTGTTCTATTATGATATTCAGCGTCTCATCGTGATACATTACAGTGTGGAATTAACTATGTAAACATATTTAAAAAATGTAAATATATTTATTTAAAATATTTTAAAAATCGAACCGAAAGTTAAACAAATAGGACAAGAAATTTAAAGCTTAAAAGATTCAGCCGGTATTAGATCATCATAAAACTAACTACAGGTTATATAAAATTAAAGAATTTGAAATATGATTGAAATAAATTCTTCTTATTAAGTAAAGAATTTGAAGTTTAATTGAAAAAAGATATTGTTAAATAACAATTAATTGGTTTATTTTGATTTATAAGAATTGATTAATTAATAAACTAAATTTACAAAAAAATGATCGATTAATTAATAAATTTATCGCTTTTTTAACAACAAGACTTATTGAAATAAGCCGAACCGAAAACTTAAATGTTGAATTAGATAATTAGACGAATCAAAAATTTTAGTACAAATGCCCGTAATTACAGCCATTCAATGATCTTATGATAATTAAAAGTATTAAGGCGTCTTTAATTGGCGTTAACATTTTTTGAACGATCCATAGTTCATGTTCTGTCATTTCAATTGTGTGAAAAATAAAATAATTTCATATAAATTATATTTTAAAGTTACAATTTTACTTATTCTAGTTATCAAAAATATAAATTTATGAAATCAAAATCAAGAATTTTAATTTATTATAAATATGATATTTTTATTTTTTAAAGTTCATTTTATTAACATAAATTATCATATAATTGTAATTCATCCACATTGGATAATAAGTATAATTTTTAACTATTTATAAGATTATCTAGTGTCTAGCTAATTTTTAATTTTTAATTATTTTTGAATTCAATACAAAAAATAATTTATCAAAATTTTCATATTTATGTTAATAAAGACAAGTCAACCTTTCATGCCAAAAAAAATTTAATATAAGAATTAACAAGTTAACTCTTAACTATATTTTCAATATTTTAAAATCTACTCTTTATATTTCAAATAGTGTTATCACATTAAATAAAATTTTGAATTTAAGATATAATTCTCACATCTCCAATCGAATTTCACCTTGTAATTAATTTAAAAGTGAAACTTAAATTTTCAAGTCTATAGACATCTAAAAAACTACTAACACGTTCTTATAAAAAACTTAAATAATGAAAAATCTAATTAAATTAACTTTCTCATAATCATATAAAACAATTATCAAAATCAATCCTAAATAATAATAATAATAATAATAATAATAATAATAATTCTATAAAATTTTCTAAAATAAGAAATCTTGTATCTAAAGAGAACATAATTCAATCATTCAACTTGATCACTTTTTATGTCTTGAAATTATATAAATTAGGTTATTATATTGTCAAATAAGAAATAACTAAATCCCAATTTAGTTTTGAAGTAACTATAAGTAGTCACTGATACTTGAAATCACAATCCCCAAGCCTGTAATTCTCTATATGCCCACAAATCATATTACCTATACACAATTCACATGAACACAACTCTTAATTTTTTTTAAATTATTAAGATCTTAAATCCGTCTAATACCCTAAATTAGGGTTTTTTTACCGATATACCTAAAAACAAAAATTAAAAGTTGTCAAATGTCAATTAACATCCAGTAAATCATTTAATATACAATAATCTCTTCGGTGTTCAAAATTTTCCGCTTTACGAGAGTTGGAGAATAAACATCAATTGTACGCAGTCTTTCCTCTATATTATACAAAAAAATTATTTCCATGGCTCGAACATATGACCTTGTGCATTAGTACTGCTATTGTTTTTATTAGATCTGTGTGAAGATAAAAGATATAAGAACATTTGATATTTTATAATATTATTTAAAAGTATAAAAAAACTTAATCAACGTCATGGGAGTAAAATTTTTAATAAACAAAATTTATATCATACAGAGTATGAGTTTAGGTAGAAAGTTTGTTCATTTGTTTCTTAATCTGAGATGGGGTGTGTTGTGTTTCTTCTACCTACCGAGGATCCCCACTGGTGAGTACATAAGTGTGCATGTGGGATGAGCTTTAGGTGCACCCTAACTCCCAAACACCACACATGCTCTCCCTCTCAACTCAACGCATCTAACCATTATCTTCCTAACCACTTTTGATTATTGGGTAATCTTGTAATTCTAATCTAGGATTAATTAGTAAGATTTAATCCTCCCACCTTTTAGCTTTTCTATGGATTTTAACTTTGATGAATATTAATTTATTCAACAAATAATACAATTATATCATTATAATTTCATTTACAAAGTACAATTATTCCATGAACTTTATCATATACATCTAAATATGTATAAGATAAAGAACGCCTTTAAATAATTTGTCACTAAATTACAACCAAAGCGATTGGCTGTCTCGACTTTTCTGCTATGATTTGCCCATTAGTTCATATAAGAGATATTGACGTTTCATTCCTATTCGTTGTCGTGATATTTCATATATATTCAAATAGTGGAGATTCACGAAGAGATCTCGTGCTATTTACCAATGAGTGAGAGTTTGATTTGATGGTAACATTTCATGCGAGACTAATCAAAATTAAGATATGCCAAATCAATTCCAAATCTAAGATTGGTTCTTGGTTAAATTAATAAGAATCACCTTGGGTGAAAGTTATGTTTATATTTGTATATTTTCCTAATGATTGCATCTCAGTTTTGTTCACATTTGTCACTATTAACTCTAATAATCCCTTATTTCTTTATTTTCTTTTGTGAACATTTCGAGTATAAGCTTAAAGTTTTAACTTCCAGTCAAATGACAACAGGTACGGAAAAGAGGGGAATAATTCTATGTTCCAGTTAATCAGTTCCTATTCTATTTTATTAAATCTCAATCTACACATCTATATAAGATTCACATAAATATATGATTAAAAATGACCGGTACATAATTGTAACATGAAAAACGGCATAGAAGATCCGTATCTTTCCTCCTCATCATCACACCCAGTTTGAAGTCCCGCAACAAAGCAGGGTCTGAGGAAGTCTAGTAATACGCAACCTTACTCTTATATAATAGAGAGACTGTTTCCAATAGACCCACATGGAAATGTGACAATAAAAAAAATAATACAGGTTGAAGAGTAAGTAATAGTCAATATGCCAAAAGAATAAATTAATAGTAATACCGATAGAAATACATATAATAGTAATCAATAAGTATTTATAATTATTATTATAATACTAATACTAATACTAATAATGAGAAGGAATTCTAATTACTTTCCTCTGTAATATAAACAACGGAAGACAACCTGTAGTTGGAAGTTAGTCTGGGTAGAGTTAAAGAGAAAATGAAATAGAGAAAAGTAAATTGGGCTTTAATAATAAGGCCTAGTCCAGTGGATTACTTGACTTAGAACTACAGATGAAACAGCCCAAGTAGTGGCAGGGCTTCCATCCTACATCCCCTCGTATAAAATAAGAAAACGATACAAATTGCTCAAAGCTGCAAGGAGTTATTTTATTTAGGTTAACTTTTTGTTAATCTTGTTCCTAATATTTATTTATCTCCTTGAAAAAATTTAATGCATTTTCAAAGAATTTTTTTTTTCTCTATCTTTTTATGATAAAAATATTTTTTTAATTAAAAAAGAACAAACACTACAAATTACATGATGAGACGTGGGAGACTAATCCCAATCATATCCTCTACGAGGATTGAGGTGCACCTAGAGGGTGCAAATACAAAAGTGGTAACTCATCTGTCAAAATTAACAACAAAGTTTGCGGGCCAGTTTACACATCAATTTTCTTCGCGGTAGGTATGACGGAAGATCACGACCCAGTTGTGATTAAGCAATTCATTAATGCCTATGATAAGAAGATTTTGCGACGTGGCCTCAGCATAATCTGAGAGTCCAACTCGAGTTCGATCTTGCGGTGGCCCAAGTCTCACGCCAGATTCCTATTACTAAAGCACGTCATTGAAGACAAATAGAACAATTCTAACCATTAACGTGTAGAGTGGATTGGAAGACCAGGACCACCTTATTTATGACAAAAGGCTGAACTAATCGTTACCATTAGGCTAGAAGAGGGCCCAAATTTTATGATTGGTATGAATATATCCAATAAAATCTCACCTTTGCAAATCCTATTTACAGATTTTAGGTATCGATCACTATTCAGTCCACACGTTAAAGTTTGTACTAAATTATTTTATTACATTAGGCATAATGTGATCCCATTTAAATTTTTGTGTCAGCTGTCTCACTTTATAAGGTGTCTTCTTATCAAATAGGAGGTTAGTCACTAGATCTGCCAGCAAATATTCCAACAAAAAAAAAAATGCCCACTAAAAAATAAATTTAATTGGATAGCCCTAAAGTTAGAATTCTAAGAATCCACTTATGCTATTTCCTTGTGAAAAAAATTAATATCAAAACCAGAAGTCGCCATCATGTCTACCAGTTGTGTATATGAGTTAGCCAAAGGCCAGTGCAAGTGCAACCCAGCTCAGACTTGAAGCCCTTTTTAGAGGCGCAATTCAAGGAAGACACACATGAGTAAGTGACTAAACTTTACTTACTTATCATTCTGCCTCGTGCTTTCATCATTTGGAATCACTTTCCCGCACAGCTTTCATCATAAAGTTGATTATTACTTCTCTTTTCAATCTTTTAATCCACAATAGTAAGACCGTAAAAACCCAACCATTCAAACTACATAGTCCCAGACACACAAACACACAATACACATCCCTTTTGCTCTCTCAAACTGAGCTTGTCATCAATGAACATGGTGTTCCCCGCATGTTTCAGTCACTCCAACACACTCTCAAGTGCCACTAACCATCTGCCTCAAAACCTCACAACATGCATATACCAAACTCAATTCTGCAACTCACCCACATACCTCACACTCACCTGGTCTAAAAACATGTTCTCTCACTCCTTGACTATCTATGCTTCTGACTCCTTCTCCTTCACAATCACTCTAAACCCATCAACCTTCTCCTTCTTTAAAACCCGTCATGGCTCCAAAACCATCTACTTGACGCACCGTCATTACCAAAGAATCAAGCTGTACTGGGACTTCACTCGTGCCCAGTTTCCTCACAACTCGGCTGAGCCTGAATCCTGCTTTTACCTTGCAGTTTCTTGCAATGGCCGGTTAGAGTTCTTTCTTGGTGATCTTTACACAGAGTTGACTCGACGATCAGGGTTAATCATGACCTGTCAAATGACAGAACCGACGTTGCTATCTACGAGAGAGCATGTGTTTGGTCGTAAAAATTATGTGTCCAGAGCGAAGTTCTTGGGCTCAAAGCATGAAATAGCAATAGAGTGCAACGGAGACGTATTTGCGGTAAAAGTTGACGGAGAAGTTACTCTTGTTGTAAAGAGGTTAGCATGGAAATTTAGAGGCAATGAGAGGATTTTCGTTGGTGGGATTGAGGTAGAGTTCTATTGGGATGTGTTCAACTGGGTAGATAGCAACGGTTTCAACGGTAACAACATGAATGGCCATGGGGTGTTTATATTCCAAGTTGGTGATGGTGGGGTGTGGCCGGAGATGATTGGTCCTGAGAAGAGGCTGATGAGGAAGAGTATGTCGTCTATGGAACACACGTCAACGCCGGCAATGTTGCTGTCGCCGTCGCCGTCATGCGTTAGTGTTTTGCAGTGGGCTGAGGAGAGTAGTGATTGCGGCAGAAGTTCATGTTCTTCATCCACCAAGTCAGGTGGCAGCAATAATGCAGGCTTTTCTTTATTGTTGTATGCTTGGAGGAGAGACTGATTCATCTTATGGGAGTGCTTGATTCTTTTTCATAACTTCTGCTGTTTAATCCGATATGTTGTGTAAATTATGAAAAGTCTCTGATTACTCTAATTACGGTTCTTCAAATGTTTTTCCAGGTTCTTTTACACTTGGCTAAAGAAGTTGCCATGGTGATTAGAGAGAATCGGGCTATTACATCAGAAATGGGGTATGGTTGAATCAGGTTTAACTGGTCTTACATAAAATGATGACATTTTGAAACAGCACTCTAGCTCAGACACTAATCAACCAGTTCTTTGAGCATCAGTTTTCACTTATATTAATGCTGACTTATATTTGTTAACTCAACGAACAAAAAAGGAACCATCTTTCTTTCGATATACACAGATATGACACAACTCCCAGTTTCACTCAAAAGGAACATACGCCTAGCAAGCAAGTTCAAAAACCTACTTATTAGGCCCACAAAAGCAACGAAGAAAAGACTAAACAAATATTATAACCATGCGCGCATGCATGATGCTCCCACCACCACCACCACCATCACTAGCGAAACCACAGTGCTCGGATTCTTATTCTTATATATCAAATTACTGAAAAATCTAAGCCTTGCCAATTGCCATTTTGTCATGCACTTTCTGCGCCACGTTATGAGTAGTGAATGCTTGTTCTATCTGCCAATATTCCTGTCATCATCGTGCCATGTCATGTTTTTTGTCCTTTGTAATCATATACCAACACTGGTTTTTAATATACTTGGAAAGATGGAGAGGAAAAGGGACATGGGTATATAGAGTCTAGAGATAGTCATTAGTGTATAAAACATTGCACTAAAATGCAAACCAGCCATGCATATGCACCTCAATTCTCAAAGTGTATAAAACAATACACTTATACACACTAAAATGCATTAGTGTCAACAATTGAGTAACTTTTCTTATCAGAAGGCATAAAGTAGATGCTACTAGCTATCAAAACTCAAAAGCCAGAAAATACTGGAGGAAGATTAGCTGTCAAAAATCAAATCATTAAAAAGTTAATACTTATATCTACTAACATAATCCAAAAAGATAGTTCACTTCATGTCTTAAACCGTCTGTAGCAATACATCTTTAAGTTAGTTAAGACATGAACTTTACAATGGTTTGAGATTTCTAGCGAGTACATACATTCAATCGCGAAGATTCCAAGAGCCCCAAGAAAAAATTTGGCCAATTGCTTGGAGTGCAGAAACATTCCAGCTCTCCACGTGCTTCACAATCTGCAAATAATAAACATCAACCATTTAAAAGTTTTGGCATCTCCAATTTTAAAACCAGATTTTCATAGACTAAACATGTTCTACTCACCTTAAACTTGTCATCCAATTCGTACAATGTTCTTCCATCAATCAAAATGAGAGGCTTCCATGGAAATTTTAGGTAGGTTCTGCTAATCAGAAAATCCAGTTCAGGAGCATTGATTAAGTAGGAGGTGTAGTTGATACTATAAGATGATAAAAAAGTGACTGTGGAGAACAGAAACCAAATAACGGATCAAGTGAAAAAAAGGCAGAGCAAGGCACCGCATATTTGGTAAATTTCTCCTATTCCTGGAACAAGTGTGTGCAGCAACTAACCAGAATCCATTAACCTCTCACACATAACCTCTCACACATGTGAGCGATATAAATTCAAATGGGCGTATGAGGACATGTAGCTAGAATTAGGATTTCTAACTGAATGAATTAGATACCCCAGGAAAAATTCTCTCTTATCAAATATCAACAATACCCTAGTACCTCCTCATGTAAATGGAAAACAAACACAGGCTTAACTTTCATATAGAGCACGAGAAAAATAACCAAGCATTCAAGAATTTTAGTAACTACATACTTGTGAAATAGAAAGAAAAAAGAAAACTCAATATAATGCACTCTTTCAATGGTTGAGCACAGCACGAGACATGGGTGTGACCTAGGACATGCTCAATTTTGAGAGTTAAGAGGTGAAGACATGAGCCTGTTGAAGTGTCGGATGTGTTTCTGTAGAAGACAATGTCTGAGATAAGATCATGTCAAATACTATGTCCAAGTGCACAAAGAAGCTGAGAGTATCTACAATTTGGGAACACTAAACCCGTTTCAATGTATAAGGAGAAGCGGTGAGATCCACGACCTGGAACACGGTTGTGTCCTATGTTGTGCCCATGATAAACAACTTTATCTAAAAATGCATTTTTGGTGAAGTACAAACTCTTTGAGGATTCTATGACTTATCAGAACCATGTTTAAGTTAAGACTGACCTTGATAAAACAGGCAAGTTGTGTTGAATTGTACCAACTAAAGTTTATAATTAACTATAATTATATAAACCTATATAAAGGAAATTTGAATTCTTCATCAAGAGGAGAGTTTCGATAGATCAACAGACAACAGCTGCTTTGGGTTTATGAAGATGTACCCACACTCAATTGGCTAAACCTTATTAAGATCTTCACGTTAGTTGTTTGTTTGTTTTTTCCCCATACAAATCTACTCTTGTTGCATACACATTATTTCTTAACAAGTGGTATCAAAGCGTAATTAAGGCAAGAATGACATTGATTGCAATATTTGAAGTGGGAAGTTCAATAGAATTGAGAACTTCAAACAGTGAGTTTCAAGCGTGAGTATTTGGAATTATTCGTCTATGTTTTCAAATAATGTCATGTATCACGTCATAGAAATTGTATCTCTAGTGGAGAAATGAAAAAAGCTAGATAGTCGATATATGTTTAAGTCTCTCACAAACAAGTTGTATATGAAGCAAAAACTATATACGCTCAAGATGCAGGAGAGGATGGATCTAAAATAGCATATCAATGCATTCAATCAAACAGTCAATGACCTGCTGAGGCTCAAGGTGATTATTGACAAAGAGGATCAAGCAATGACTATGCTTTGTTGCTACTTCTTTCTTTTGAACATCTGATGACCACATTCATATTAAGTAAAGGAATAGTTAGTATGGAAGATATCACTGCTATGTTACTGGCTCATAACCAACTGAAACTCAACACTAATAAAAGCTCTTAAGTTGAAGGATTATATGTGAGGAAAAACCAAACTATGAGAGAAAGTAGGAGAAAGATGACTCATCTAACTGGACTTCTAGATTTAAATATAAAGGTGAAGAGACAATCTAGTATTACAAGTAAAAGCAAACTGGACATATCAGGAGGGGACTATCTAAACAGAAAAGAGCAAAAGGACGAATGCAAAATTGATTGCACTAAGATCTGCTAATGTAGTATAGAGTGGGACTCAGGTTGTGGCAATAGAGAAGGGGTGGCAATTAAGCTCAGGCTCAACCCAGCCCGGCCTGAAGCTCAAAAGTTTAAGGAAAACAACATTATTTTAAATAAAAAAGTCATTTTATATTATTTAATTAAAAAATAAAAATTGAGCTAGGCTGACTTCGGGCCGCTTAGGCCTGATCAGGCTCAGGCTCAGGCTCAGGCTCGTTTTCTCTACGTTTTAAATAGTCAATTATAGAACATATAGATTCTAGATATAAGATACTTATGTAACATGACAACAAACGTGGATTGGTTTATATCATACATGTTTTAGATTACCGAATTAGAGGATGATAAAGCTTACAAAATCGTCAAAACATAACATGTCAGGATTAAGATGTTTGAGGGCATTGTTAGGGCGTTGAGCGGTGTACGACATGTACCAAATTTGACTTAGAATCTAATTTCTATAAGGATCATATACGTAACGATTTTGGATATAAAATTGATAGATACAACATTAAGGTGGTAAAGAGTGTGATGATTGTAAAGAACAGGCCAAAATTGACGAAAATCATCTATAAACTAATAGGGAACACAGTTGTAAGTGGAGAAGCTACAAAAGAGTAAAAAAAGGATAGTACTTTGTTACGACAAATACGACTAAGTTATCTACGTGAACAGGAGATAATAGAACTTCATAAGGAAAGCTTATTAAAGGATGTCAAGTACTGAAAGGTAGACTTTTGCAAGTTCCGCGCATTTGGTAAAAATTCTAAGGTAATCTTTAAGGAAACCATGTTTGAAGAGCAACATCTGTTGAGGCAAACATATGGAAAGGAAGTGTCAAAGTTAGTAAAGAGTAGCATTGGTTCAAAGGTAGTACAAGTGAACAACTTAGAATAAATGCTAAGGGGGCTAGAAATTATGGTTTGGGAGATATAACAATACTAGGAAGAGAGCATCAACATGTTATAGCCAAGGATAGAGCAAGATGGACTATCAAGCTATCAAGAAGATATTGTTGAAAAGATTCAGTTACATATGCTCTTACCATCGGTGATAGAGATCCAATTATCTTTCAGGGAACTAGGGAAAGTTAGACAAAAGAAAGATAGATGGGTGCTGTAGTGAAGGATGTAAGATTTCACAAGATTAACTAATTGATTGCATCTAGCCAAATCTTGCTGAAAAATGTCCACACTTCATTGAATGCAGCTAACATGTTGACTAAGTTAGTTACCAAGGAGAAGTTCAAGTATTCCTTGGACTTAAGTAGCGTCTAGAGGTGTTAGACAAGGTTACAATCTATGAAAAGTATATTCACCAAGGTAAAGATTATTGTATATGGCTTATATACACCGAGTGCAGTCTTGGAGTGTTTCGAGAAGAATGCAAATGTTTTCTTGGAAGTATTTGGGCAAGCACAACCAGAGACATAGGTGTGTTTAGTTATGAAAATCATAAGTAAAGGCATAGGCTGAAAACACGAATGTGTCAGGGTAGAAAAGGTTTTCCATAGACGACACAGTTGAGACAGTCATGTCACAAACCGTGTCCAGGTGTGCATAGAAGCAGGAGGATCCACAATCTGAGGGTACAGAGTCGGCTAAAGTCATGGCCATATATAGAGAGAAAAAGTGAGATCCACGACTTGAGATATGGCTGTGTGCAGAGAAGCAAGAGGATCTACAATCTAAAGACACGGGCATGGCTAAAGCCATGACCATGTGTAGAGAGAAGCAGTGAGATCCACAATTTGAGACACAACCTTATCCTAGACCGTATCTATGACATACAACCTCATTTGGAAAGACATTTTTGGCAAAATACAAATTCTATGAAGATTCTATAACTTATTAGAGTCATGTTTAAGTTAGACTAGTTTTTGTAAAGAGGCAAATTGTATTGAAATATAACCTTCATCAAATGGACAGTTTTGATTAATTAATAAACAATATCCATTTTGGGCTTTCGAGGACATAGACATACTCAATTGACTAAACTTTGTTAAAATCTTGTTAGTTGTTTGTTTGTTTTTTTTATACAAATCTGTTCTTACTACATGTACCTTATTTCTCAAGGTTGTCAAAGCAAACAATTAGTTGCGTATGTAGAAAAATATCTTTTTCCAACTTCTGAAAATCCCTCTGTTCTCGTTACCAAAAAATAGAAACCCTCTGCTCCTGTTTAGCACTAAAAATGATAACAAAAAGAAATTTGTCCTCAAAAATCAAAATGCACATTAGTTGTATCTTGCAGTGTTGAGAGGGAATGATGTTAAAGAAATTAAGCACCTTAATTGCCATGTCGCCAGAACAAAATTTGTATTAGAATCGACACCCTGCAGGTGAAGTGATATGATTAGGTGTCACCAATAGCAATAACTTAAACACAATATACATGTATCCATGCAATCTGAAGTGGAAATTAACTAGATTAGAGGTCTCCAACCTCGCTGCTATCCTCATTTGATTGAGATGCTGCTTTAGTGCATGGAAAAAGCATTGCAAATTAAGACACTGGTAAATTTCTCGTAAAGGCCCTCAAAATCCTTGCTACATAGGACAACCCTATGTTCCTTGCAACAAATACCACCTAGTTTCTTAAAAAGTTTATCAAAATATTGCTAATTTTATTTTCTTACTCCTAGTCATAAAGTGTTCATGCACATTTTCCTCAAAGCCACAAAACATAAAGACAATAATAAACTTCACGGCAGAAAATGAAGATGTATCCTGCTCTTAACACACCGATTCTGTTCCTAGAAAAAACAATTTCTCATTTAGAGAAAGCTCATCGTTCCTAGGACCATTCTCTTATTAAGACATCCTGATATATAATAGCAAAAGCATCAGATCTTATCCCGCATACTTTGTCTGGAATTGAAGCTATCTGATTTATAATTAGCTAACAGGATTGTGCCCCACAAAAGTGTTCACTCATCAGTCCTAAAATTTGCCATATGCTGCACATACTAACAAAGCTTATGCCAACATTAAAATGATCTGTTGTTTAATAGATCCAGTTGCAATAAGCACCATAATACACCTTCTCAATGCTCCGTAATGAAATTGATGGACAGTCGAAAAAAGGAACCAGCAACTTCAAATTGCGTGCATACAACTGGGTGCCTGAAACTCACACATAAACGTTTTAGAAGTAACCAAGAGATATGCATTGCACTTACAAATGGGAAGATAACAGATTAGCTATGCCTTCTATACCCAAGCATGATATACTAATATGGACTTTTAAAAATATCCCCTTAGTAAAGTCCAACAGAAGTAATATTAGAACATAACAAAAGAATTGAAACCTCAAAGAGTACAGGGAAGTGGAACGAGAAGCTTCTTGAAGAGCATAGTAAGAAGCTGTTGGCTGTTGCATTAACTACGCAATTCCTAGAGCAACTTCAGATTGGCTAAATAAAGTGACAAACTAGAAAAAGCTGGAGATACATTAATTGCATAAGTTCTTCGGAGTTCTTACCTTGGAATTTGATAGTAGGATCTTCAAAGATGCAATCTTCCGTATAAATTGCAGAAGTGAAAATACCTACTTACAAAAAGAAAACAAAATATAGCGAGGTAAGTGAAAAAGTTCAGAATTTTGAGGAGATGTATAAACCTTCAATGATTTTAAAATCATGTTAGAATTTGGTAATGGAAAGCGAAAAGGATAAAATACCCAGAAACCGCACAGAAAGTTGTAGCAGATTACCTGTAACAAAGTATGCATTCTCATAATCAGACTCCAGGATTCTTACCACCTCATCAATACTGGAAACTGAAACCTCCTCAGTTCCGTCTCTATAAATCTCCGTGTCCGATCTAGCAAACTCAGGAACTACTAAGAAAGACAGAGCATAAACACGAAACGGTTAACTTGTTAACTAATGAGCCTAACCTAATTAGAGGCCAGACCTGTCCTTGTTGGATAAGGAGAAGAGCCTGAGCAGCTCGGTGACTCCACTCACCGCCAACTTCAGAACTTGTGGAGTTTTGGTTTTAAGTTTTCTCTTATAATTATCACCATTGTTGCAGGTACCCGAGCAACATCGAACTCCGTGAATTCTCTGCAAAAAGCAATGGCCTGTGAAAGACAATAAAGACCCAGTAACCACAAATCGAAAGGAAGATAGAGAAGGAGACCCTGAAACTTGGGGATGGACCAAGTGAGCACATTCCCGCCATTTTCTAACAGAGATGGCCAGTTGGTTGTTAAGAGTAAGACACCACAGTTTGGTCTGCGCACCAGACACTTCTTCCCGGCTTCTCTGCTTATGTTGCTGGCCACTATTATTTTGCCACGTCAGATATCTTTTGTATATATTCAGTTCTTGATCCTCCTCGGAAAACATTATACATGTATATGTATTTGGTCTGAATCTAGTCCGTCCATGTGGATGTGGTTTTCTAGGACAATTAATTAATGTTATTTTATCTATTTATAATTACAAGAACCACATCCACTCTTCTTCACTCCATATTCAACTCACTCAGTTCACCCCCTCCCAAAAAGTCTATTCATTTTCCAATACAACCTTCGACCATGGCCGACTCCGCTGCTCCTCCTGTGCCACGTCCCGTCAAAATCATCACCGGTGCTGACTCCTTCGGCTGCGACCTCAAAGACACCTTAGTCTCCCACCTCCGCTCCCTCAACATCGACGTTGAAGACCTCGGCACCTCATCGTACTACGACATCGCCGCCGAGGTCGGCCGCCGCGTATCCGCGACCACCAACTGTCCCCTGTCTCCGTCTCCTGAGGTCCGCGGACTAGTAGCTTGTGGCACCGGGGTCGGCGTGTCCATCTTCGCTAATAAATTTCCTGGTGTCACTGCCGCCACTTGCCTGACCACCGACGAGGCCATCAACACGCGCTCCATCAACAACTCCAACGTCCTTGCAGTATCCGGCATGGCCACTTCGCCGGATTCTGCCATCAAGATCCTCGACGCCTGGCTTGATACTCCGTTCAAATCGCCATGTCCCGCTTCGAATTTCGCTCCTTGGAGCGAAGACATCGCTTCGTTTTTTGAAAATTCGCTCGCTGAGATGCCCAAAATAGGGCGACAACAACAACAAGAGCAGAAGGAGGAGATAACAACGCCATGCGCGCTGTGTTGTTTAGTGAAGAACAGGAAGCTAGATCCTATTGACATAATCCCGGGTGGGTCGATGAAGATTGTGCGGGAAAGTCCAACTTCGGCGATAGTGAGTTTCAAGGCTGGGTCTGTGGAGCCTGCGCATCACCACACGTTCGGTCACGATTTGGTGGTATTGAAAGGAAGCAAAAGGGTTTGGAACTTGACCAAGAAGGCAAAGTACGATCTGGTTGTGGGAGATTATTTGTTTACGCCAGCTGGGGATGTGCACCGGGTCAAGTATTTTGAGGATACGGAGTTTTTCATAAAGTGGGAGGGGAAGTGGGACATTTTGTTTGATGAGGAGCTTGATGTTGCTAAGGAAGCTATTGAGAAAGAAGCTGCAGATGGGTTTGAGTTGATACAGTGAGAAAGGTCGGATCTTTGAGGCTTGATGGAGTAGTATTTTACGTGTTTGATGTTATGCCTCTGTGAATTTGTTTTCTGCCTCTTTTTTTTTTTTTTTTTGGTTGCGTATAAAGGGTATGGTTTGTAAGGGGTGCATCTTTCCTTTCGGATAAGGTATACAGTACACCCATCCATGGTGTGATGTCTGTAAAAAAATAGTGTATTTTTGATCAATAAATGGTGGGTGATTATTAAAATTCACTCTTAGCCGCTAAAATCATCTGTTGGGAGGTTAGGTTATAGTTGTTAGAGAAGATGTTTGAATGAAAATTTCAGACTTGGTCATGTAACTCTTTGTTTTCATGTATATCATACAACAAGACTCAGCTCAGACTCAATGGTCTTCTTCCTCAATGCTAGTAGCTCTTCCCCACCATCACATACATATGCTGAAGCTTGCCTGCCGGATAAAGTTGCTCCTTCCATGCTGTCTATGTAATCCTATTACATCAGTTAAACATAATATTATCAAGAGTGCATTACTCAGCAACAAGCTACATCAACAGAAACCAAGTAGTACTTCTTTTGAGGTAAAAGTCACCTGTTTTGTGTATGAGCCAGCAAGAAAGAAGTTTTTCACAGGTGTCTTTTGATCAGGTCTGAATGGATCTTTTCCAGGTCCTTCACGGTATAAGGATTGACCAATCTTTACAACAGATGACCAAATTACTTCTAACCCTTGGGAGGATGGGAATAAAGCCAAGACCTATTTCCATTAAATAAATCACAAAACTTGATCAATCATCAACTTGAGATCAATTAGTTGGAGACCAACCAGTTGGAATCCAGAGAATAAGGGATTAAATATCCGTGCTTAGCTGTTTACGATAAGTCTACACACGTCATTACTTACGAATCCATTCATTAATGCCATGTTACCAAAATAAAGAACCATGTTCCATAGTTGAGGCACTCACAAGAAGGTATATGTCATTTATAACTTTCTTGTCCTCAAATAATGAGGAAGCTAATCCAAACAAAAACAACTACTGGAACAATTCATGCTATAAGCCAGTTTAGGCCATGAATCGATTAATGAGTTTGTTTTAGGTAGCAGAATTCAATGAAACAAAAGAAGCCTGGCACTTCGAATCAATTATGCAAGAGCTCAGAAACTGAAGAACAAGGAACTGCAACCTCGTTAATATGAATGTTAGAGAATGTGCATCCTAGAATGGCTTTGGGTATCAAAGGTGAATTTTATAAGCAACGTACCTGCTTGGAGACTTTCTTTATGATTTCATCATTTGGTAAAGGCATGTAAGGATCACCTGGTGTCAGAACGCATCTGAAAGATGAAGTTACAGAAACACGTGAGAGTGTGATGGGGTGGGCATGAAATAATAAAAGAAGCATAAAGGCTCAAGAACAGGAAAGGCGGATTCTTTTCGTTTATATGTTTCTCTCCTTCAGAAGTTAAAAAGGTATAACATTTTTAACCGATGAACATGAACTACCCCATTATTCAACATAATTAGACAAAATAATTAGACCATTGTTCCCTTTGTCTAAAAGAAGAGGAATAATGTTAATGACTGCAGAAGAAGAGTTCAATTTTCCTTACTGGAGCAATGACCCTTGTCCTTCAATGTAATAATCTTCGGGAGAAGCAAGTGCCAGGTCCGCAAAACATGAAAAATCTGCATCTGGAGTATACAGAAGGTTATCGATGCCTGTAGCCTGCCTCAGTTGCCTAACAATCAAAAGAATAGGTGCTTATGGAGTAGGATGATTCCAGCAAATTATGAATTCAGATCATGGAAAGGATAGCACAATTAATCGCTTACCTTGATCGTTCTAGATCCTGTAACTCTGTAACCCAGCCATTATATCTAAGCTGTACTGTTATAACAGGTACTCCTACTAGCTCATAAATGTCATCAAAAAATTTAATTGCCCTCCACTCAGATGGAAGTAATCTTTTAATTCCAGGAACATCACATGCTAAAACCAAATAAGAGAGAATTAGTATTATCCTCACAAACAAATGGATGGAAAATATCCATCGAAAACAAAAATTAAGCATCGGGGTCTCAACCTGCTACATAAGCATCAGCTTTCACGATTTTCTTGTTAGTAGCCTGAAATAGATGAAATGTTTTATGGTTATGGACATGTACATCACCTGAAATATATTGTGTAAGGAAAACTTATAAATAACATCAAAGGAATAATAAGAAACCAAACACAAACAGACAAAAACATGCGGGCACAATCTTGATATTGTCATATGACTGATGATGACAAAAAAGCATCAGTCTACCTATGTGAAACAATGAAATCATCGAAATTCCTGTTGTCGATTTGTAGATGCATATTTTGTTTTATTTTCCTGAAAAAGTAACTGCAAACTTTCCTCTGAATGATTAAGAATTACATTCCACACCAACATCATCCCAATACTAGAATAAGATATATCAGAAGTCATTTACTTTAGACATTGCGAGTCCCGTAACATATGTTTCTCCATCAGCAGACTTATCGTAGAGTATCTGTCTGCATCCCCACCTCAAGTGAAACCTGCTCTAGCAGAAAAAAAGAATTTCAAAGGGAGATAATAGAAGTATGGAAAAGAAAATTACAATAACTGAAAAAAAAACAGGAATGCCAAACTGGAAAATCAAAGGCATAACATCCAAGCATACCTGCCTCCTCTATCGGTGATATAGTTTCTGATGGGACCACTCAAGTAAACATCAGGAGAACCCTTAAGCATGCGCAGCAAGGAAGCCTCTGTTTTTGTGGCAAATAATGAGAATATGGTAAGCATACAACGTGCACTCATGTTGTCGCAGTCAATAAATCCAAGTGCATATGCAACAGGATCCCACATCCTCTGGATACTTGCCCTTGTGCCACCTTTGGACAAAAACCAATCAGAGAAGCTGATCTGTAAGAAAACAATGCCATCTTTAGAAAGACGATTTTGAAGCAATCAGAAACGAGAGGAACAAGTAGACATCCTTCTTACATTATCCAAATTTCTTATGTCCCTCAATGCTCCATTTGGATCAACAAGAGCCTTTACTACTGGGCTTAAGGCAAGAGCAATTGCATTTCTTGCTTTATCATAAATCTGTTCGTGAACAGTCATCAACAAGAAATGCAACGAAGAGTTTGCCATCAGCTATGTCAGCTTCCAAACCAATTTATATATACATCTATAAACTCTTATATTCTTTTTGCATGTCTGCTTTGAACAAGAAGATATATGCAAAAACCCATGTTTTCTTGATATCTCAACAGTGACTGTATCATAAAGATGCAGATAGTATGCCACTACATGCCATTGATGGTGAACAATAACAAAAAATGGCATGGGTATCCGAAAAAATTAAAGGAGAAAAACCTAAGACTCTACAATTAACAAGTAAGAGTAGCAGTTATGTCAAGATAGGTCATCACAGTCGAGATTTCATTGGCTAAGATGATCTCAT
>JANIPN010000003.1:50410180-50422335 GCA_027478595.1 Erythroxylum anguifugum
AATTTTAGGGGAGGTGCTGTCCAAATTTTCCTAAATTTGGGCAGAAACTTCATTTGGCGTTTAGACCCTCTTAATGAGGGAATTAGCTTTGGAGGTATTTCTTAAGAGGTGTAGAACTTGTTAAGATTTTTCCAACGAGGTATGGTGCGTCCAAATCAGAGTTAGGAATAAAAAGTTATGAGGGTCGGAAATTGGCGTTTACTATTCATATGGTCAAAAGTACTATTCATTTGGTCATTTTGCAATTTCGCTTATAACTTTCTTGTTTGGCCTCCGATTTACCCGAAAATTTGAACCAGTAATTTCTCCTCAAGTTTTCTACCTTCTCTTGCAAAAATATCCCATTGTTAGCTTAATTAAATGTTGTCGGAATTAGCCCTCACGTTTGTCTGGTTGCATTGACCTGTTTGAATTATGCTTCGAGATGTTCGCGTTCTTTCCGCCTTATGCCTTTCGAACCGATGTGCTTATGTTTCTGCTTTTGTTCTGTTTCCTTCTGCCTTATGTCTTTCAATTCGATTTGCTTTGCTGTCGCTATTTGATTCTGATTTGATTTGCATCGATCTGTTCATTTTGTTTCCATGCTTCATTATTATATCGGGATTTTCGGATTAGTCTTAGGTTTCCGTATAAGTAGTTGGGTTCCGGAAACGGGATCCAACAAATTAGATTGTCTTGGTTTTATTAATTCAGTGGTTTTTAGTGATCCTGTTATAGGTTCTATAAAGAACAATCCCTGTTTAATTATCACGTTACAAATAAAATCCTTATTCTCATATATTGAAACAACATTTTCAAAATATAAGGAACAACCAGATTTTATTAGACAGAAAATAGAAATCATGTTCCTTACAATCATTGGGATGTAATATACATCCTTAAAATATAAATTATGTCAATTAGGGAAGTCTAAGATAATTGCTCCCACTGATTTTGCTGAAATATAGGACCCATTTGCTATCTTAACTTGAAACTGGCCTTTATGTAGTCTTTTCCTTTGTTGGAACTCCTATAAAGAATTGCAAACATGGTTAGTAGCTCCTGAATATAATATCCAAGAATAAGATGAATTTGCCACATTTCTAGTTCCTAACAAACTTAGGAAACCCATACCTTGTTTGCTTTTGAGGGACTTAAGGTAGACTGCACAACTTTTTTTCCAGTGACCCTGCTCACCACATTGGAAACACTTTCCCTTGGTGTCAGCTCCTTCTTTTTCATGGGTTGGACCGTGACCCTTGTTTGGGTCTTCTTTTTCATTAGACCCTTCTTCTTTTGCTTGCCCTTACCCTTGGGCTTAGAAGAAGATGCTACATTATCTTCTGGCCCATTAGCCTTGATATTTAATATCTCCTTCGTACTCTGGAGGGTAATCATTAACTCACTCAAGGTGTAATCCTTGCTGTTGAGCTCATAGTCCAACTTAAACTACGAAAAAGAAGAGTTTAACCTATTGATGATCATAATCATTTGCATGTTCGCATCCATATCCGCCCTAAGCATCTCAACCTCAGTAACTATAGAGATTACCTTAAGCATGTAATCCCGTACCGGTTCACTAGGTTTTTATATGAGATTATGAAAAGTTTGGATAACTTTCACCCTTGTAGACCTAGTACTCACACCAAACTTCTCATTTAGGTGATGGATTATTATACTAGCAGTTTTCATGCAAGCAATTTGATTTTGCAACATGCTGTTGATAGATGCTAGAATATAACACTTAGTAGTCTTATCAGCATTCTGCCATTGCTCATGTTGTTGGACTTGCTCAGAAGTTGAATTGCCACCCGAAAGTGCAGGTTCATTGTCCGTTAATACCCATAAAATTCGTTCATATTGAAGAACAATGTCAAGGTTCCGTCTCTATTCATTAAAATTATCTTCGTTTTCCAATTTATTATTACTCAAGAGTAAAGTGAATGGATTCATATTGTGGTGATTATGTCTGAAGGTATAAATTATTAAAGCATGAGCATACTAGTCAACAATATTGAAACTTTGTATAAAATCATGATCCCTATATGCATGATGATAGATTTAACAAAACTTAAAAAATTTAAAACTTTATACGATAGTTATTTTTCTTATCTATGACGGACTAAATGACAGTGGGACCCATTAAAAGAAAAACTGGGACCCTCCCACTCAAAACACAACCAAGCATCTTCATGCCTAACCTTTTGAGAAGCACCATAATTTGGTCCATACATTTATCAACAGAGCTACGATAGGTAGGTTATTGATAAACTATGTTGAGTGTATAACCATTTGATTCATCCAGTAAAGGTGCTTGTCAACCATGCCTCAGTGGGAGGTCACATTTGCTACCAATGAGTGGACTTATCCTTAAGGAGACCCAAACCATGCAAGATCTAGGATTCATGCCCTCCAATGGGGAGTAACACTTCACCACATGTAAATGGGCCATCATTTGGAGACCGTGGACTCTCATATGAGCATCCTCTCCCACTCAATCTTTTTGGGCTTTAAGTTTTAAATACCATCTTGTCTAGATGCAATTTATTATCCATCCTATATTGTTTCGTTATATATCTCATACATAATGAATGCATGGCAAAGCCTAGGGTTGGTAATTATTCTAAATGGCATACTATCACATAATATCACATATTATTAGCATCCATCCAGCCATTCATCTTATGAATAATAACACTACTTTTGATTGTCCATCCTAGAACATAAAAATAAATTACAAGGCTCTTGGCCTAAAAAAATACATTTCTTAGACTTGGATCTTCCACTTCGAGCTCTTCGCTCACATGATCTAGCCCGTTTGGTAAAAAATGTGTAATGACATACTCATAAAACCAGAATTTTTCACTTTGAAAACAAAAATTCCAGCACTTGTTTTTAGTAAATCCGAAACTCAAAAAATTCCAACACTTGTTTTGGAAAAACCGAAACTAAAAAATTCCAGCACTATGTTTCATAAAATCGAAACTTTGTTAGAACAAAAATTTTAACACTTTGGTTTTCATAAAATCGAAACTTTGTTAAAACAAAATTCCAGCATTTTGGTTTTCATAAAATCGAAATTTTGCTAATACACCAAAGGATATATCGAAACCATTACCTAGCCTTTTGCATGGTTGCTCCATCTTCAATATTATAGAAATTTGTACATTACAAAATTAAAAAAACAGAAAAATGAAGCCAAGGAGGAAACATGACGATGATAGGCCACCTTCCTTATTACAAACCAAACGAAGAAAACTTACAAGGTAAAACTATATTCTATGGATAACAAAAAGAGCAAAGCAGACACCATATATTTTCTATCACATAAAAATATGCAATATACAAAATTTAATTGCCAATCTATGCCTCACATATCGGAACCGAAATCATGCATAATAAAATGGCTCTGATACTAATTGTTGGATCGAAAACAAAAGCATGCAAGATATGGCTAAAACTGTAAATTTCAAAACTTTTTTCCAAAATCAAAACGCAGCGGAAACAAAAAAACCAAATCAACATGTTTCAACCATACATGATACTTTATAAAGAAAATAATTAATCATAAGATTAAGATCGAAATTATACCAAATCCTTGCTACAACTTTGACTCCTTGCTTTTGTATCTTTTCCTTGTCAGTGTATCCTCTCCTTGTTATTGTATCCTCGACTAATCTAATCTACCATTTGTTTTCCATGGACAACTTGGTTAACAAGATCCTTTGGTGGGAAAGGAGAAGAAATATTTGAGAGATTTTCCTTAGTTGAAAGAAGCAAAAAATGAGACTCTTCTCATTAAAGTTTCGACTAGCACATGCAAGAGAGGAGAGAGTAAGTCAAAAATGCAACAACCCTTCTTCTCATTCTCTCAATTTCGGTGGTGAAAGAAAGAAGTGAAGTGCATCCAATGCATCACTTCATTTTTTAATCAAACATAAAGAAGCCAATAAATGAGACCATCTCATTTATTTAATGCTAAAAGGTTATATGCCATCATTAAAAGACAACCATTAAACCATTTAATGATAAGATCAATACTTCATTTAATGATTACAAAGCATGATAAAAACCATCTTAAATTTAACAATTCAATGCTAAATGTGCAGCTGCATATTTAGCTATAAAATCGAAATATACCCTCCTTTTTTCTTTAATAACTTTGTTTCAATTTAATTAATCTAATTAATCAAATCGAACCAAAGTCCAACCCAATCTTAAATGTTCATTTGGGCTTCTAATTAACAACTAATTAGTGTAAGCCCAACATTCAATCATAGGCTTTAATGCCCAATTTAATTAACTCTTAATTAAATTATTTCGGTATCATTATTCCGAATCTAATTCGGTCATTTCTTCTTTCTTATTTCCGGTAACCTTTATTTATATTTCTTACTTTGCTGGATAACCTTTCTTAAAGCCAAGTGGGGAATCTAATTGGACTTATATAATTTAAGCTCCAATAAGCCCAAAATTAATTTAATCTCATTAGAGTTAATTCCAGTTTATTAACCAATTGTCATTCCACTAAAGACAATTAGTTGAACTCTTGAATTACTAAATATTATGAGAACACATGTTTCAAATAAGATGTCCAATTGCAAACTCTATTGTGAATCATATTATAGCCATCCACACAATAAAGGGTAAAATTACCATTTTGCCCTTATGTTGGTTTTTCCTTCTAGATCTCCCGTTTTATTCTATTTGGTGATTAACACACAAGATCTCATCTTGGTGTTAAGACTTGATGGGTAGCTAGTCCACTAAAACTATTGGCGCCAGTTTAATCACTAATCTCCGTAAAACATCTAGAAGTGATGATATCACTATAAACCTTTTATTTGAGTGAATATTCCCTGATACATGTTTTAATTAATAATTCCAACATGCAGACACTAGATTGATACTCTGTAAAAATCTATTCCGATCATATCAAGAATTATAATGAAACACATATGAGTTCACCACTCATCAAGATTGTGGTTCGTAATAAAAGAATGCTAAGGTGTATGTTTTAAGATTAAAGTAACGACCTACTTTATTCTTTAAAAACATACATAATTCCAAATTCATTTAATAGTGCCATTATCGATAGTTAACTACTATCATGATATGAAACTCATCATTCCGGTGAAGTAAACTCTTTTACTTACAAGGAGATAAATCGCAACATTACAGTCTAAACCATAATCAAGCGACCAACTTGATTATTTAACTGTGAATCAACTAATTTAGAATCTAATAATATAAATGTTTCCCATACATCTTCCTGTATATGTATATTACTTACAAAAGAATCTGGGTACCCTATGACTAGTTATATAATGCTAATACAAATAAAACCAAACTCTTTTGTTTCATTAATACTAAATATTTTCATTAAAAAAAGTATATGGAAGAAGATTATTTTATATGTAAATACAATTGCTTTCCAGGGTACTATATTTACATAACTCCAACAAAAATAAGATTTGACAATATTATCTCTATGGAGTTACCTCTAAACTGTATATTGATTATAAGAGTTTTTAAATGTAATCTTTATAGAAGTAGTTGACTGATTATCCAAATTAATATCAATGGGCAGTAAAGAAAGCAAAATGCATTACAAAAATATCAATGTGTGGGATTTTTACCTTAATCGATGATTAAACCAGTACCTCAACCCAGTAAAAACAAAAACTGACAACTACTTATACAATCAAACTAGAAATAAAAACCTATACAATCAAAGCAGTACACAAAACCCAATAGAAAACAAAACCTAATGACGTCGTAAACAACAATCAAAGATGGACCGCTTACCTCAATAGATAATTAAACGAAGACAATGATGATGGCATGCGATGGAAGAGGATGGGTGTAGAGAAGGGCAGACAGTGAGGAAATTGAAGCACCCACGGTGGACAATAGAGGACCATGGACGACGACAGTGACGGCGACGGCGACGACGACAGGGAACCAGCGACGACGATAGGGAGAAAACAAAGAAAAGATAGAGGAAAAAATGAGGATGGACGAGTAGGTTGGGGTTCGTGGGTAGGTTTAAAGTTTAATGAAAACGACATCATTTGGTGTTAAACCAAATGACGTTGTTTTTGTTTTATTAAAAAACTATACGTCACCGTTAGCTTCGGCTATTCCATCGGTAAATCACTAATAGAATCTAGTCTCGTTGGTAGACCCCAACGTTTATTTATGTTGCCAAGCATTCTCGCCTAATTTACCAGTTGATGTTGCTCTTCTATCGTTATATTCTGTCAGAAAAAATTGTCAGGATAATTTTCTGCTACCTTTACAGAAAGATATTTTATTCGTTGCAAAATGTTATCTTTTTCGACAATGTTATAGTTGGAAACTGTCTTTCCGTCACTAATTGACTACGGTATTTTTTACCATCGGTAATTTTCCGTCGGTAATTTGTAATTTTCTTATAGTGGTCTAACTTGATTAAATCTCTTTAATCTCTTCAATCCATTCTATATGTGAGTCTCATTAGGTTCCCAAATATATTGGTGATGATTATAAATTATAAAATCTAACTCTAATTCATCATTAGAATTAGATAAATTAAAATAAATTAAAATTTCTTTTAATTTGTCTTGAATTCTCCACAATAATATCAACCTCACTTAGTAATATGTAGCCCAATAGTATGTAGCCTTACCTCTAACTAGTAAAGAGGTTGTTCCAGATGAACCACATGAAAAGAGAAAGAGAGAAAGAGAAAGGGAGTGAGAGAGAGAGAGAGAAGTAATAGTAGTGGTAGTAATGGTGGTTGTGGTAGTGGTAGTGGTAGTGGTAGTGGTAGAAGTAATTGTAGTCATAGTAGTGGTGGTGGCAGTAGTAGTAGTGGTGGTGGTTATGGTAATGGTAATGGTAGTTGTGGTGGTGGTAGTCGTAGTGATGGTGGTAGTAGTAGATTATCTTTAACTCTCTAATTAAAAAATTTATAATCATAGATTAAGATTGACGTCTAATAATGCATTATGACCACGTAAATATTTAAGAATGTCAATGTGGTTTTGATGAATCTTTTTGTGCATGATTTTCTATATAATCTAATTCTTTCATCATACAATGTTCTGATTAGACAAAGCTTGGAATTAATGTTTATTCTTTTTAAGTCCAATCATATTAGTTGTTCATCATTAGCTATCAATTTAATTAATGACATTTATACACTATTTGTAAAATGTAATTGTACCTTAGTCAAGGATTTTTCAAATTCATGAAATGAGAACTTTGTTGACAGAAAAGAAATATCACGTCTAATTAATGATAAATATTGTAAACATCCAACATCATATTGATATAAATGAGCATCGTGAAATGAATTCCCATAAAAGGCAGAGAGCTTAGTCTTTGAACATGCTGGTGTGTTGATTGTGTTGGCATTTTTTTTATTTTGGCTCTTGTTAACAGATCACAAATGTATTTTGATTGAATTAATAACAAATTTGAATTCGTCCAAGTAGTCGATATGCTTAAGAAATAATTCAGCTGACGATATTTGATTTTAAATTCAGACCCCAATTTCTCAATAAAAGATTCTACTGCCTTTGAGTGAGTCTGATTAGGATAATATAGTCAGTACAAATGAGACCGTAATTGAACTTTATTATTAGTGAACAAAATAGAGAGGAGTCAGTTTTTCAGCCTCTAAATCCAAGCTTGAGTAATGAAAGTGTAAGATATTTGTAATACTGGTGAGGTGCCTGTTTGAGACCGTACAATGACTTTCATAATTTGCATACATAAGTAGGATGACTTTGATCATAAAGCATTGTTGTTGATACATAAAAACTGATTCCTCCATTTGCTATGTAAGAATGCGTTATAGACGTCCAAATGTTTGATGGACCAACCACGTGATACACTAAAACTAAGAATCAAATGCACAGTAATTGCTTAATAATTGGGCTATATGTATCATGGTAATTAATACCAGGTCGCTAATGAAAACCTTTAGCAACGAGGCATTGCTTATGTCTGTTAAAAATACCATTTGCATGGTATTTATTTATGAACACTCATTTGCATTCGTGAAATTCTGTTAATCATGAAATGAATTCAAGTCCTAAGTATAATTAGCAATTAAAGCCTCCAATTCCTCAACTAATTAGCTCTATGCCATTTAGGTTATTTAATACGCGAATGTCTTGTTGACAAGCTAGAAAGATATGCATGTTTAGAACTGGGGCAAGTGATTCATGCGTCAAAGATAAGAGGTTAGAAACCTTTATCAAGTTTGCCGATTTGATAGATGATCTCATGGGAATACCTTTAACAAAAAATAATCAGAAAAATTCAATGAAAACATTATTAGTTCTAGTGAAAGCAGAGACAAATAACAATTTAGACAAACATAATAAGTCTTGTAATTGAAAAGAAGAATCAGAATATGACAAATAGAATTACCAATATGAGAGATAGGATCTCCAATTTCAGTCCCATTAAGACCATGATGTTCATTATCAAGCATCAACTTATCAAGATTAGGAGTTAGATGATGAGTAGCACCGTGTCCAATGTCCGTGAGGATTTGGTTGGTTGGGAAGTTGTAGCAATATGACTAGATGGTTTAGGCGTGAGTTTATGGGTTTCCTTATTATATATGTAGTACTACAGTTATGGTACCATTAATGGTTTGTTTTTAGTGTAGTCTAATTGGGTTGATGATTAAGACATAGAAATTTGAAACATAACAATAACATCACTTCAATGAAAGTATTGCTGATACATGAAGTCTAAGAAGGTTCAGTAGTAAGCAAGCTTACTATAATTAGGAGATATATATATCCTACTAATATATATATATATATGTGGATTTGCTAAAACAATTTCTCTACTAATTATAATAAGCTTGGGTATTACTGGACTATATATATACATATACATAAAAGATAGTAAAAATAAATAAAAATGTATAAAAATATAATAATAAGTATAAAATAAATAATACAATAAATATAGAGCAATGTAAAGAATAAAAATTAAAAAGTAAATAAGTAAATAAATATATTAACAAGAAAGAAGACAATTAAATAAATAAATCAAACAAGCTATTACGAGAAAATGTTTAGGTTAAATGAGAATTAAGCTAAGTAAGAAAATATTTAGGCTAAGTAAGAAAAGAAAAGTATTACATATTAAATATTGAAGCCAAATACAAGGTATAAAACTCGAAAGAAAAAGTTCAAAAGACTTATGAGAAAGAGAATAACTTCTTATGTAAGATCCTTTACTCATATCCTAGTATGATAAAGTTGTTTATTGAAGGTCATGTCTTCAGTAAGTTTTATCAAAGTCATATCATTCTTGATCATGTCCTCCTTAGTTCTTCTTAGGTCTTTTTTTGTCTCTCTTACAGCCTCTAAGTATAATCTTCTCGTGTCTTCTCATTGTAGTGCTAGGATATTTAGGCTAAGTAAGAAAAGAAAAGTATTACATATTAAATATTGAAGCCAAATACAATATATAAAACTCAAAAGAAAAAGTTCAAAAGACTTATGAGAAAGAGAATAACTTCTTATGTAAGATCCTTTACTCATATCCTAGTATGATAAAGTTGTTTATTGAAGGTCATGTCTTCAGTAAGTTTTATCAAAGTCATATCATTCTTGATCACCTCCTCCTCAGTTCTTCATAGGTTTTTTTTTTGTCTCTCTGATAGCCTCTAAGTATAATCTTCTCGTATCTTCTCATTGTAGTGTTAGGGTGTCTCCTTTTAACATGTCTGAACTACCGAAGTCTTGTCTCTCTTAATTTTTCATTAATATTGGTCATATTACAAAGGATATGTATTTCCTTGTGTGTATTTATCTTTACGTACCTATATTAGTCAGTTACCATTCATTTGACAGCTTTTTATTAGGCTAGAATTAGGGGATAGATCAGTGTTGTAATCTATATATGTCATGTACATCACGGTACAACAATATAATTCAATTTCTCCAAATCTTCATTATTTTACATGGTATCAAAGCACCGATCTTGGTGCTCTGCATAAAATTTTTCTGCTCATTCCGCCGCTCTTCATCAATGTCGAAAGAAGGTTCATATTTGACATCGAAGGATGCCTCGGATTCCAGAACATCCGAGAAATCTGTCATTATGGATCCCTCACATCCATACTACGTGCATCATTCGAATCAACCAGGACATATGCTGGTTCCAACTAAATTGAACGGACCAAATTACCAATCCTGGCGAAAGGCAATGATGCATGCTCTCATCGCCAAGAAGAAATTGGGCTTCATTGATGGTTCACTTGAAATGCCATCACTGACTGAAGAACCTGCAGATTTTGAACTATGGAATCAATGTAACAGTATGATTCTATCGTGGTTAACTCATTTCGTCGAACCTAATATAGCATATGGTTTTGTTCATTCCATGACTGCCAGGCAAGTCTAGGAAGACCTTTGAGAACAATTTTCACAAAAGAATGCCTCTGCTATTTTTCAGATTCAAAAGTCGATAGCAACCATCTCTTAAGGTACGTTGTCTGTGGCAACATATTACATAAAAATTAAGGCCTTATGGGATGAGTTGGAGATCCGTCGTACCCTTGTGACTTGCAATCGAACTAATGATCATCAAGCAGAAAGAGAGTGTTGGGCACCGTTACCGGAACCCAACCCTCATGCGAAAACATGAACCTTAAGCGTGGCAATGACCTCGAAAGATTTTGTCATTGAACCCTTATTAGACCTGACTAATGCATATTCACTATTCTCTTATAATACCCCAAAAATTTTCTTTCAAATTACTCCATGGTATGCTCATGCGAAACCGCCACTATGCCTGAACTCAATCTCCTATTCGCGATCAAAATTTGGAAACCTTCGAACTGGAATTTCAAATTTCCGAAGCCCAACAAAACAAAGATCATAAAAATTTCAATTGACCTTTGAAAATGGTAGCCCTCGGTCTCTAGGTTATGTAGAACCAAGAATTTCCTAAATCAGAGCTCTATAGTTCAAGATATGCTAAAAATTCTAAACTAAACTCATTATCCGACCAAGCTCTCCAACCCGACCACTCACTTAAAAATAGTCAAACTTCTTGAATTTGAAACCAATGACCATGAAATTCTGAGGGACTGTAGGAAAATATGTTAGAAAACTAACGCCATAAGAATTGCCTCAATCGGAGGTCGGACAAAGGAGTTGTGTCCTAACAAATACAACATGTTCATAACCCGATTTCCTATTGAACATACTTTAGTAAAAACGTCATAACTTTCGTTCTAGATGTCAGATTGACCTCAAATTTGGACGGTTGGAAAGAAGACATCTAGGGCTACAACTTTTATGAATACAAAAATTTGAAATTCGGATGTTAAGGGGGTCGAAATACACGGACCGTGTAAACCTACACGGTCTGGCCGTGTAGCTCTCGGGTGGAAGTGGTGCGCAGGGGCTGGAGTTACACGGGCTGTGTAAACCTACACGGGCTGACCGTGTAACACTCTGGAAACACACAAATTTCACCCTACAAGCCCCCCTTCAAGCCCCCAAGCCACTCCTAACATTTTCATACCTCAAACCCTTTTCTAACACCATAAAAACCACTCCAAACCCATCCAACAACATCAAACAACCTTGAATTCAACTCCAAATCATTCATCACATACATTCAACCCATTATCAACAAGCTATCCTTCTAACACCAATATCAATTTGATATCTCCATTCAAGGATAAACACATGTGTCAAACTCAACTAATAAGGGGCATAACCACACAAGCAACAATTGGCAAATCGGATATAACTATTCTAATTACATTCATTCATGCTATGCAAAGGTATTACATGTGTGCATAAAAGAAACTCTTCATTTCTTTCCCAGAGCAACCAAGATCGTACAAAGCTTTACAAACATATCAATATTGCATCCAACACTTTACACAAGTTCAAAATACATTTGATGCTTGATGACCAATATGCTATCTAAAGCTATTCAAAATCTAGCTAATGACCAAAATGCAACAGCTACTCTCTTGCGATTGATCCAATGCCTTGCAAGGATTACCGACCTTCATGGACTGCACCTGAGGGGAGTAAAAACATGGGTTGAGCTTGACAGCTAAGTGGCTAAACCATTTATAGCCAATGGCTTTCGAGCCACACAAGCAACCAAAATACATATATCCAAGCATGCATAGG
>JANIPN010000003.1:50589223-50599761 GCA_027478595.1 Erythroxylum anguifugum
TAAAATTATAAAAAATGACATCAACATTAAATGATCCACATTACTAAATTATCATATCACGTTCGGGTTAACTAGCAATCATATAATCCCTTCGGTGGTATTTCATTAGTTTGTTATCTTTTTACCTAAAACAATAAAAATTAAAATTTAAGTTTTAATATAACGTCATTTTAAAGTTAAGAATAGATAAGAAACTAGTGAAAATATGATGGAAGAGATTATGAATAAGAAACTAGTGAAAATATGACGGAAGAGGCTATGTACTACATAAACAATATCATTGGGAGATGAGTTCTATTTTTTATAAATTAAAAGGAATTAATTGAACCAAATTTTTCAACTAACTTTCTTTTGTCTTAGGATTAGGATTTGGGTTATCTAATTATAGGTGACCTGACCTGAACCCAATTTCTCTCAAATCAGCCCAATTCTGTTTTAATATATGCTTATGGCCTCGGTTGAAAAGTACACTAAGCTTTATGCACAATAATGATCAAAAGCAACAAACAAAACCATGGGAACGCTCTAACTTGGGAAAGGACAAAGAAACGAGGAAGCCCAAATAGATCGGATGTCCTTATTCTGTAAGTCCAAAGGGCAATTAAGCTGACTGATTTGAAAATTAATAATTAAGGGGACGGTCAATTCATATGCTCGAAAAAGAAATATGTTATATTTGTTTTTATTACATTTAGATATATAGAGTATCAATCTTCTATAGGAATGTTTGCTGTAGGCCAGATAGTTGACGAACCAAACATGCTTCTTTGAACCCTACCAAAAATCTAAATAGTCTTGCCTCTAATTATAGTGTCGGTTTTTTTTTCTTTCTTTTATTAATAAAAGAAAATTCTATTAAATATATAATAATTTATTAATTATGTATTATAAAATAAATACCTTAATTAATAAATAATTTAAATTTATGTGATATGAGATAATAAAGTCATTGTACGATATTCAAACCTAAGGCTTTTAGTATCAGAGGCAGTGACAAAGTCTCCAACCATAGGTTCAGATTATCTATTTCTATTATACTGTGCCTACCATGCATATTTCATAAGAATGCTCATAGAATATGGAAGTAATAGGAATAAATGATATTTGCCCCAACAACCCCTTAAAGGCTACTATCTTCTTTTTGCATGAACCGAACGTTTTAACTGAAACTTTTACTCGCAAACTATTTTGTATGAATTTGGAAGATAGAATTATGTGTTTGACCATTCACTCTATATAAAATACTAAGCTTGAAAATGGCTCAAGTGTTAGGTTTGCGTTAATGATGGAACCCCAGTCCACCTAACGCTCTGAAAGCAACCAAAGTTTCTGTCCTTATCTTCATGGATCCTTATCAGCCAATCACTACCAAACCTTAGCTAATCAGCCTTGATGGAGTTAATGATTCTTCTAACTCAAAATTGGAGCTATAAGAGTAATTGGCTGTCAAATTCATGTTTCATTAATCAAGAGTTGTTATTTACTATTGTAATATAATTTTTTTCTTTTTAAAAATACGTTAACAACCATTACTATTTTCATTTTTTAGTAGTTAAAACTAAATCAAGTTTTAGAGATGCGGTCTAAGGTATTAAACTATTAAGTCAGTCAGGCAGGACAATTGGCCATTATCTTCATCAATCCTTATTATCCAATCACAAGTCACAACCATATCTCAACCAGACAGCTTCAATGTAACCAAATGATGAATGACTCTTGAGGAACGAAATCAAGGTTCATCTAAAACTATTTTGTTCTTTCAACATTAGTGATGGTGCTGACCAATCAATAGTTGTAATAAAATTTTGTAATTGAGAAGAAATTAACTTTGATTGGAACTTAAAAGAAAAAGTAACTTTAAAATAAAAGATATACTAGAGTTCCAGTACAACGTTAGATGCCAATATGGTATGATGGATGTTCATAATTATGCTTAAGTTCTTGTTAAACTAATTGAGACCACTTATATGATAATCCCTAATCAATTTAAAATGTTTATAGGTCTCTTCAATCCTCGGTTAGAACAAATGGATGCTCCCTTCCCTTTAATCATGATTGGTACCAATTAGGGCTTTACTAGGTGTAGGCTGAGTGAATTAAGTTGCTAAATACTGATATTTATGAACTCAAGTTATAGAAAAATGGTTAAACTCCATATTCCAACACTCTTACTTTCAAACTCATTTCATAATTATTTAATTACTTGAATTTGTATTTTTATTCTAAAACTATTTCTTAAAATTATAATAGATAATTAAGACAAACTCCCTTTCATTACATTATAAATTACACGTATATAACGTCTGAAGAAATTAATCGAATTCTTCTAGATCTCATATTTGGGAGACCAGACGAGTCCACTCAACTAAATGAGCACAAGTGTACAGAGCTTGTTTAATTAGGAGCTCCCGTTCCACAGAAGAACCTACTTTTGATAAAGTAATAGGTTTTTAGAAAAGGCAAAGGCTGAAAGAGGTTAACAAGTCAAAACTACTTCTAGTAGTTGAAGAGGAAAAATAACGTCGACATTGAACTTGCAAGCAATTAGTTAGGAGGAAAGCCGTTGAAAGCATTTACTTTTACATTCTAAAACAGCTCTTATCCAACGTAAACCCTAAAATTCTATCCTTTTTTACTTTTCTTTTTTTTCTTTTTTCTTCTCTCTTTTTAGAAGATGTAAACCGTACAAACTCAAATTAAATAACGACCAATTAATTAATTGTTTTTGCATGCAATTAATTCTTGATTCGAAAGCTTATGTCTTTCTGACATTGCCATGATGCAGCAATCTTATGCAGGTCTTCACTGAATGATTAGTAAAAAAAGATTTCAAAAGAAAAAGGAAAACAGAACTGGTCTATGTTCAATAATGGAGAGATTGGAAAAATGGGTATGATGGGGGGAGTGGGGACCGACGGTTCAAATATAATTAAATTGATGTTATTCGTATCTCAACCTTAAGCAGTTGGTGACCTCGATCCTGCCGATGAATTCTTAAGATTGTCGTGCTCACATGCAGGCTGCAAGTCCATGCCGTGATTAGATTGCTAATCTTTTCTTTTCCTAAAACATTACACAATAATATTTTTCTTTCACGTTCCCGTCTTTTCATTATATAAGGTTTTAAGATTTGCGATGAGATTTAATAATTTAATATTAAAATTAAATTATTAATTCCAATTAAATCAGTGTGTGTATATATATATATTCCTCTTTACAACATTTTCGTTTTTATATTTGAAGTGATAGACACAATATTACTGTAGACTTTCTTTCGGCCCTGTTGGAAGCCTCCACTGCGAAGTCGGCACGTTGTTAGAGAAAACAGACAAGTGCTATAATGGAGGAACAAAAAGAGTAAAATGAAGAAACACAGAAAAGTTGATTCAAACATCTAGACAGATGGACCATATATGCATCTGCAGTACCGAACTCTGAATGGGTGGACCATATTCATATTAAAACAGATATCGATGAAGAAGCGACTTGAATCTATATAGATATCTATTCGCAATATGTATGCTTTTCTATATAAAAAAAAAGAGTAGTTGTCTTATGTGTAGTTAAAGTTAAAGCATGCTTGCTTCATTTCCTGTCATGACTTTCCTTGTTAGTAATTAACTTCATACTCCTTTCAAAAGCATTTGGTAATTAAAACATTTTCAATTAGCATTTTTTTATTATATTAGCTGCTTCAAGATGAGTTAATTATCATATTATAAGAAATTGGTCAAATCAAACTTTTCTCCGTTGAGGCAACTGCCGAACGTTTAATTCGATCCCTTAATTCAAAGTTATGCTTTCTTTCGGATGTAAGTTGTTGCTTAGTTCTTTGTTTGGTTGTTGGTCGCATCTATTCTTTTCGTAAATGAATATCTTCTCATATCTATTATCAAGTTCAAAAACATAACCTCGAATTTTTAAAATTATAAATTAATATTAATATTTTTTTTAGTCTCATGTTGTGTTGTCTATTTTCTAGGTAAGTTATGATTAACCCTCATTAGTATAACATTTATGTTTGTTATTTTTTTCTGGCATATACTTATGGTTCAGCCGGATTCTGCTGAAGTTGACCATCATCGTTTTGATCCATGGCTTGAACAATTCTAGCTAGGAGATACCTGCAAAACAGACAAAGGCGGGCCGGGAACTGTTTCCCGGGAGGCCCCTCCGACGCTCAAGTCAGTATTTTTGTAGGGTTTTGGCCGCTGTAAACAGAAAAGTAGGGTTGTATTGTCATTAGGTTTAGGTCTCTACGTAAATCATAGCGTCTGCATGGGAGTCTAACATCCGGTGGGCCGAATGGGCTGTAGTCGTTGGGCCATCGGTGTCAAGGCCGGTCCAGCCGACCCGACCATAAGCCCCCTACTCCTCGAGTATGAGCTAAGAGAAGGGTCGAAGGAGTACATGAGATTGTACAGCCTATTCGGTCATAAGATCGTGGTAAGTCCGATCGGCTGGGTATCGCCACTTGGAGCGCGATAGCTCGGGAAGCGATTGACCGATCGATCGGAGAGTTAAGTCGATCGATCGAAAGTGGCCAGCCATTCAAACTGGGTCGGGAAGATCGATCGGCTTGTGTTCGGTCGCGCAATCGACTGGGTGCTGGCGTCCGGTCGTAAGGCTAAATCTAATTATTACTTTGACGATACGTATATTTTGAACACCGTTCAAAATTTGAAACCATTGCGCTGTTCAACTGCCACATAGCTGTCATGCGCTGTCACGTTCTGTCCTGCGCGTCCTTTCAACTGTCACGCCGTTTCGAAGTGGTAACCCTAATTCACCACCGCTCTTACTCCGCCACGTGTTTGATTTTGACTGGCATTTTATGCTAGTTCGTTCGCGATCGACCCTCCACCGCAAATTAATGGGCTAGGAGAAGAAAATGCCCCCTCTGGTTGACTTCCCGCAATTTAACTATTTGTCGCCTTCATCGATATTGGCATCGATTTCTAACTTGCTTCTATTATTGCGCAGCCATGGTGAAGATCAAGGAAATTAGCTCGTCTTCCCACCCCCATCAGTCCAAAGGTTCAGGTAAGGCCACTGGGTCGAAGGCTAAGGTGCGAGGCGTGGAGGTCGGCGAGGGCACCACCCGACCAGTCGTCCCCGAACAATCCACTGCACTTGTCGTACCAACGACTACTGATCAACCCGCATTATGCGATCGGTCAACTGCGCCTGCTCGGGCTACCGTAGTTCAGATCCGATCGGCTAGCGAAGAGGAAGAAGAAGAGAGTAGGCCTTTGAAGAGGAAGAGAGCTTTTCAGGCCCTTGACCGATCTCCTTGCCAATTGGGAGAGGATCAGGGGAGAGAGAAGGAAAAACAGAAGAAGAAAAAGGGGAAAGGGGTCGAAGGGAAAAGGGCGTCCCCGACCGGTCTCGGTGAAACTGCCTCGCTCGAGGATATCAACGTGGCCCTTCAGGTTGTCGAGAAGTGTTCTCTTCCCCTAGATAAGGGATTCTTGAGCTCTTTGAACAATAAAGAGCTATCGTACAGACTCGTATGCGACCGCATGAAGGTAATCTCTTCCCCCCTCCGCCTTCTCTTCTCTTTTTTTTTTTGACGGTCACATCCTTTCCAGAATTTGACACTCTCCTACGAAATGTACCAACGTCTCGGTTAGCTCGAAGAAATTTCTGGAGCGGTGGACCGGGAGGTTAAGGACCTTCACGAACAGGTTCGAGCATTGAAGGCTGATCTTTCCACCGCGAAGGAGGCGAAGGATTTTGCGATCGCTCAACTTGCTTCAACAGAGGAGGAGAAAAAACGAATTCTGGAAGGGGAGAAGGACATTTTGAGGGCTCAACTTGATTCGTCCGAGGAAGAGAAAAATAGAGCGATTGCGTCGAGGGATAAGCTGGAGGGAGAGCACCAGGCAGTATAGCTCATCAACCGAGGCCTGAGGGAAGAAATCCACAAGGCCAACTCTCGAATAAAAACAGAGGAAGAGCTTTGGAAAAAGTTTCTCGATGATTGCCATGGCGCGGTGGATGCCCAAATAAAGGCTGAAAATAAATTGCGGGAGCTTCAGAGCTCTATCAAAAAGGAAAGAGTTGCAGCTATCAAGCGGTGTAAAAATCGGTATCTGATCGACGAATGCATAGAGTTCGCCTGCGACATGTCCCTTACCCTTTTAAGGAACTGCCATCGCGTCTGCTTTCCTGACGGGACGGACGACCCTTTGTTCGAGGATTATGCCGAACCACTGCTTCCTCCTGAGCTGGGACTTTCGCTGGATGGGATGAAGGAGATAGTGGGGAGAGAAAAGGAGGAGTTGCCAGATGAGATGCTGGATCATAGCTCGGATGAGGAAGAGGAGCCATCTCGAGGTGACGTCCCTTCGGTTTCTCCCGCATGTCCTGACCCTGTGCCGGTCGCCATGTTGACCTCATCCCCTGGCGACCCAACTGCTAGTTCTTCTCCTTCCCCCGACTTCTGACTTTTAATTGTAGGATTTTAGGGCCCACCCGGCCGGGCTTGTGGCTGGTGGAATCGTCAATGAAACAAAAACTTTGCTTTATTTATCGCTGTCTCGCCACTTAGGCTTTTATTATCGTGACATAAAAAATTATCTCTCGCAGCCGAGTGGTCCTATCGTTCGAGTGAAATCACGACGCAAAAAGACTCGAGGTCGAGGCTAATAGTTTTTGGAACATTGTCGATCTTATTGAGACCGAGCGACCCGAGATTCTGTTCTCGGTATCGCCTGGTTCCAAAATCTCGTTCGAAACATGGCCAAATGTTATCGAGGCTTGAGCGCTGCTCGAGGACCGAGCTATGTCGAAGGCTGTTGCCGACCGATGGGTCGATTGTCGAGCGATTAGCTATTTATTCATTTGTCGATCGGTTGGTCGATTGTTCGTTTGTCGGTTGATCAGTCGGTTGTTGACCGATTGGTTGTTTTGTCGAACATTGTCGAGGCCCGAGCTTTGCTCAAAGGCTGAGCTATGTCGAAGGCCGTAGCCTAATTATGTCGAGGTCGTAGCCTAATTATGTCGATGTCAAGCGGTTCCAACATCTTGTGTTGGCAACCTTGTCGAATAATGTCGATGTCGATCGGCTCCAATATCTTGTGTTGGCAGCCCTGTCGAATTTTGTTGTTGTCGATCGGCTCCAACATCTTGTGTTGGCAACCCTGTCAAATTTTATCGTTGTCTATCGGCTCCAACATCTTGTGTTGGCAACCTTGTCGAATTTTATCGTTGTCGATCGTCTTGTTGATGTCGAGAAATTAGTCTAGGCCGTAGCCGACTGGTGTCGATTATCCTGCCCTTAATCCAATTTGAACAAAACTGTTGACACCGAGAAATCTGAAATTCTTTATTGATGACGACAAACATGTGGGCCGTTAAAAAACCTGACTATTATAAATCAGGAAAAAGGTTCCCACAGATTACATGCGCAAGAGGATAAATAGTAAAATGTTGAACAAGGAAATAAGTAAAAAAAATGAGCTTATCTATAGGTAGAAAATGTCGTTTGGCTTTAATCTCGCGCATTTATTCTGCAGTGGCCGTCATCCCAGCTTCCTCCTTAGTCTTTTTATCACGAGAGCTCATTAAAACGGTCGCTCCGTCTAGCGCTCTTGTTTCTGCTAAGTAGCACTCCCTGGCGATTTTCTGCTAGCTTCTGACGACACCGACTCCATGCGGGGTTGGAAATTTCATTGCCTGGTAGTAGGTGGAGACGACCGCTCTAAGTGCGTTTTGGGTAGCTCGTCCGATTATAGCGTTATATGCCCCCGCAAACTTGACAACCAAGAATTCTACACTCCTCTCCACCTGGCGTGGTCTCTGCCCAAATTTTACATTTAGTAATACCCGAGCGAATGGGTAGGCCGACGCGCCAGTTACCTCTTTAATGGGCTCCTCAATTGGCAACAATCGCTCTTCAGGAATCTCCATTTGCTTGAAGGCGTCGTAGTATAACAAGTCGACCGAGCTACCCGTATCGATCATTACCCGTTTCACCTCACTACCATCCATATTCAAGGTAGCCACTAATGCGTCATCATGAGGGCAGCTAACACCCTCTAGATCGGATTCATCGAACGAAATCACCCCATCGTTCAACTTCTTTATCTTTGCTAGTGAGTTTTCTCCGACCTACCTGGCATACCTTTTTCTTCCTTTGGCGGTCGACCCTCTTGCTGTATTACCCCCAAACATCATGTTTATGACCCTGACCGGTCGGTCATCTTGCCGCTCAGCATTCTTGTCATCTCTTGCCCTTGATCGTGCCCTCGCGTTATGCCGATCATCCAAATTCCTATTTCTCCTTTCCTCATCCTGCCTGTCATTTTGCCTCTGAGGCCTTCGCCAAGTGTCAGACCGATCGGTTCTACCCTCATTATCTCGCCCGATATTTTGCCCGTGTCTCAAGAACCTGCTCAGCCTTCCCCGCTGGATGAGGAGCTCGATCTCCTTCTTCAAGTTCCAACAACTTTCTGTATCATGTTCGACATCTCTATGGAAGCGGCAATACAAAGAGGTGTCCCGATGTTTCAGGGGAGTTATCATGGCCCTAGGCTCCGAGAGGGGTTCCCCCTCAGCTCTCATGACTTCTAACACCTCCGCATATCGCCTGTTTAGCGGGGTGAAGTCTTCGAGCCGCGGATAGTACCAATCGACCGGCTTCCGCCAACTTGACTGACCTTTCTTCCTTTTATGTTCGTCCTCAGATTTTTCACTCGACCCGCGGTCATCTACTCTGCGCTTTGTGTTTTTTATCACTTCTTCGAGCTGAATGTGCTTATCTGCCCGGCTTCTTATCTCCTGAATTGTGCGGGGCTGCTCTAGGGCCAACGATTTTTTGAATTCTTCGTCCCTTGTGTTGCTCATGAGTGCTGCCAACATGGACGAACAGGTAAGGTCGGGAACTTCCACAGCTTCATTATTGAACCGGGTAATGAAATCCCGCAGACTTTCATCCCTCCCCTGAGTCAACTGCATCACCTCCAAAGCAGTCTTCTGCGAACGTTTACTTGTTGCGAACTGGTTGAGGAACAGGCGCTTAAAGTCCTCGAAGCAAGTAATGCAGCCCAGGGGTAAGCTATTGAACCATCGCCCAGCTCCTTCTTGAAAGGCAGTACAGAACGCCTTACATTGGATGGCATCTGGGAAACAATGTAGGTTCATCATCGACTGGAAGTGCTGCAGGTAATCCAGGGGGTCAGTCTTTCCAGTATACTTTTCAGGCGTCGGTATTTTGGTACCGACCGGCGGGAGACTATCCAGGATCTCTGGAATGAGAGGAGAACTGTAGTGTACGGGCGCCCAGCCCTCGTAAGGATTCCGAACCAGATTGATCCGGTCGTCCGTGACTTTACCTAGGGCTTCGATGGGATGACGATCGGCCATCGCTCCCTGCTGCTGAGCGTAGGTTTGCTGTTGTCCCAGGCGAGACTGAAGAATCTGATGGATCATTAGCTCGACCGCTTCCTCTATCTGCTGTTGGGTGAGAGGGGTTTCCTGCGGTGCAGGAGGGTTGGTATCCGGGGGATGAGAATTAGCCGCAGCATTATCCTCCAGGGCTACGCTTTGTTCTTCTTGATCTGAATTTTGAGGCTGCGAGCGATCGTTTGGGTGTAAAGACTGTGCGCGAGAGCCGGGATGTGCCGATGGGTGAGTATCAGGTAACGGCAAGGCCATCCGTTGCAACGCAAGTGCCGCAACGGCGGCAATATCAGGGTTGGCCGCTGCCACCTGACTGACCTGTGTGGTTCTGGACGTGGTGCCCTGACGACGGGTCCCACGGTGGGCGCCAAATGGTTCAGCCGGATTCTGCTGAAGTTGACCATCATCGTTTTGATCCATCGCTTGAGCAATTCTGGCTAGGAGATACCTGCAAAACAGACAAAGGCGGGCCGGGAACTGTTTCCCGGGAGGCCCCTCCGACGCTCAAGTCAGTATTTTCGTAGAGTTTTGGCCGCTGTAAACAGAAAAGTAGGGTTGTATTGTCATTAGGTTTAGGTCTCTACGTGAGTCATAGTGTCTGAATGGGAGTCTAACATCCGGTGGGCCGAATAGGTTGTGGTCGTTGGGCCATCGGTGTCCAGGCCCGGGGTTGGGCTGGTCAAGGCCGGTCCAGCCGACCCGACCAACTTAATTACGTAATGCAAACATATGGTCAACGCAGAATTTGGATGGAGTGAAATTGTAAATCTTAATCTTGATTGTTTTTAATATTAATCACGAATTAACCAATTGAGGAAAAATATAAGCAGCTTCTTTGAATTTGGTCCTTTGGAGGGATTGAGAGTCAATAACACCTTGTAAATGTTTGTCGATATTCTAACAACTTTTTTCTTGTAACAATTATGACATAGTCCATGCTTTAGGATATTTAAAATTTATATAATATCAAGAGGTTTCTTTGATTTCAAAGTCATATTATATATATAATTTTTTCTTCCAATATTTCTTTAGTTTATTAATTTTAATTTATATATTTATATTTGATTGCTTTTATTTAATTGAAATTCACTATATTATATCTATACATGTTATACAATGTTTTGTTTGCAATT
>JANIPN010000003.1:50746732-50759367 GCA_027478595.1 Erythroxylum anguifugum
TGATGAAATTGAATTGTGGTTATGTCATGTTATACATGAACAATCGTTATGCCATTAAATTTGAATGATGGCATTTTGCCTGAGATAAAGCATGTGAAAATGAGAATGTGACTGATTCAATTGATGCATGAAATTTGATTGTGTGTGAGCGAGAGATGAACCTTTTCATAGTCACGTCGATGTTGACAAAAGCCTTCTCCCGATTGCCCGCTTGTGGCCCATGAGATCCAAAAATAGACTCGTTTCGTTCACGATGCAAACTTTGATTTCATCATTTTGTTCACGGAACCCTCAAGCCAATTGAGTGTGCATTTGCATTTCTATGTGTTTATTCATGATTTGAACTGAAATTTAGCTTATATGTCATATTGGTGGATGTTATGAAGTATGACATGTGTATTGAATCCTAAATGCTGAATTTTTCATTGTGATGAGGATGCCTTTGTGAATGTGGGTATATGCATAAATGTGGTTGCTTGTGTGGCTCAATGCCAATGGCGATAAATGGTTTAGCCACTGAGCTGTGAAGCTCAACCCAATCTTTCCCTCTCCTCAGGTGCAGATTAAGAAGACCGGTAAATCCTTGCAAGGCCTTTGGACCAACTACGAGAGAGTAGCTTTTGTATTAAGTTAGTAGTTAGGCTTTTGGATAGCTTTAGTAGCATATTGAACATTGACCATCCATTGTATTTTGTACTTGTGTAAAGCTTGATGAAATGTCAATATGTAATTAAAGCTACTAATGAAAGCTTGTATGAACTTCATTTTGTTTTGGAAATGAAATGAAATATTAAAAGGCTTCGTGTAAATGATTGTGTAATTTCCCAAGTTTGCATGTGTTGGTTGTTTGTAGTCTTTTTTTTGTTGTGTTGGAAAGTATGAAGTTGAGAGTTTTGTGGGGTGATGTGAATTGTGTGGTTATAAGTGTTGAAGTTGAGATTTGGAAGTTTGATGTATTTGATTTGGGATTTGATAAGTTATGAAGTTGTTTTGTACTTCAAGTGCTGAATTTGGAGAGATTATGAGTGATTTAGGTGTTAGGATGGGAGATGGAGCTTTGGAGAGGCCTGAAAGAAGGTTTGGACACTTTGTCCAGTATGTGTCCGTTAAACAGACATGTATGTCCGTTTAACGGACATTCTCGGACGAAAGTGGGTCATTTGTCCAGTGTTTGTCCGTTAAACGGACATGTATGTCCGTTTAACGTACCTTCTCGGATGATTTAGGATTGTCTTTCCAGCGTGTGTCCGTTAAACGGACATGGGTGTCCGTTTAACGGACTTTCTCGGATGGTTTGGCCCCTTTGGCCAGTGTGTGTCCATCAAACGAACATGTATGTCCATTTAACGGACCTTCTCGGACGTTTTGGCCGTTTGGCCAGTGTATGTCCTTTAAACGGACATGCATGTCCGTTTAACGGACTTCGTGGGCCAGCTACAGTACTTTGCGATGTTGACCTTTTTAAAGGCAGAATTTCGTTTTAAGGTCATCTCCAAAGTTTTAGACCTCTATGTCTTCTTTCAAATGGTCCAAAAACGAAAGAGTTTGGGCATGGTTTGGATTGTAAGGTTTGTTTCAAAGCCTTGAGGGTTCGTTGAGATAACCCTATAAGAAGCCCGCTTGCGCTTTTCGTCTTTCAGTTTCGGATGGTTGGACTTCGGGAACGGGGCCCAACACAAAACCCTCCCTCTCATCGTGTCGTCATTTCCTAACATCACCGCCTCATCTTTCTCACCCTCTTTGATGGTGCTTATTTACTTCATGCACTTACTGTCATTTTTTGCTTTTGTTACTTGATGTTATGTTACTAAATGTTATTAATTATTCATGGGTTTAGGGTCTATTGACATTAGTATTACTTGTTTAACCTCTTTTTTTGGTTCTACTTAATGTTTTTATTCATATAGTCTGGACATGGTTTGACAGAGTTTGAATCTTGCTTCATGTTTTTGGCAATAAGTGTTAGAATAAATTGCTGGAAATAATTGATGCCAGGTACTGCAAAAGCTTATGAATTTACATTTGTTAGTTGTTCTTCCAATGGTACTTTTGTTTGATAACAGACAAGTTCTCCATCGATCTTAGTGAATTGCCTGAGTTTCTCGGTTGTAGCAGCATATGTACTAATCAGGGAGGTTGCATAAGATCTGATAAGGGCTATGAAAAGATCTAAACATTTTAAAGGTTTGACTTTTTTGTTAATGTTAATGTATATCTGTCATTCCAGGATTCATAAGTATCTCTTTAATAAACATGTACATTTCTCAAATGATATAATTGCGATGCAGATGGTTCTTAGTAGTGATGCTTTGTCCTCCAAACAAAGTCACAATTTCACATTCTGATAGCAAGATAATATCTTGTCACAAGCCACGCTATATAGTAGTACATTTCAGAACCCTGTTTCTTTTGAGAAGTGTGATTACTCTTTTAACATAATGATTACATCATATATTCTTTAATGTTGGGTCCATATTTTCTTTCATGTTAGATGAAAACCAGTGATGTGTCTACTGTAGAATCAAGTTTAGAAGTGGAAGATGTTGGTTATCCTAACCTAACTAGAAGCTATTTGCTTACAAGATTGGCTCCTATCTCTAAAGAAGTAAGTTTGCTTTAGTGTTAACCTTGATGAGTTTCATGACAAGTGCTTTTTATTGTTTACTTTGATGATTTTTATGAGTTCACAATTGCATTTCTGCTTTTGAACTTCTTCTGCACCCGTCAGTTAATAAGTTGCATTATTATCTTAGAAGATTAGTGATTCCGTGGATGGCAAGCCCTCACATTTGATACTTACATCTTTAGATAAATTGACAGGCAAGAGGACTTAGAAAAGCAACTCTTACTGGCAAAGTCTCTGAATATGATGAATATATACCTATGATGTCAAAGATTGTGGATGAAAGATGGAAGAAACATGCTTTTTCTGGCGAAATATCTTTATACTTGTTCCTTTTCAGTGTTTCCTTATTGGCCTAACTTATCCTCGGTAATCTAGCCAACATATTTGGTTTCTCCAGGCAATCAAAGCACCCATATGTTCTTTTGTAAGAGGTAATAGAGAGCAATTTAGATGAATGATCATTCAAACTAGGAGTTTGACTATTAGTTGTTGAAGCACATGTAACTTTCCTCACAATTGTTGAGGATTATATAATTTGCTTTTGTATTTTGTATCAATAAAAGGTAATTTTCTTTTGTATTTTGAATATGTTAAATGTTGTATTTTTTAAGTTCTTATGGACTAGTTATTATATATAAATGCAGTTTTTTGCTTAAATTTTTTCACTTTGTTGCTTTATCTATAAATTGTTGCTTTTATATTATTGGAAAAACTAAAATAAATTGTTTCTTTTATTGTTACGAATTGTTGCCTAAAAAGATTCACTTTATTGCGTTATCTATTTAACATTGTTACTTAAAAAGATTTAAAGTGTTGCAATATCTATTTAACATTATTGCTATGGTTTGAAACTAATGTGTTATCTTAGTCAAAACTTAAAGCAACATTTTTTATTTTGTTGCCTAATCAAAAATTTTTTGTTATCTTATACTTATTGCATTGCCACTTCTTGTAATGATATGAATTTTTTTGCCTTAATAAAAAGGCAACGATAATTGTACTTAAAGCTACGCTTTTGTCTGTTGCCTAAAGTACTTTTTGTCGTAATGAATCCACATCGAATGAAAAATCTTCACTAGCTTTTTGGTTGGTGAAACCAACATAAGTCCTTTTTGGTTAACTAGACTAAGAAAAGAAAAGGTTATATACATATCGTCACTTATATAATCATCCTAGAATTCGAGCGGGAAGAAATTTTCTTAAATTTGTATATGACTTCTTAATGACGATATAGGTGGGGGTGGGCTTCAAAAAACTTAAAAAATAAAAATTTAAGCTACCAAGATATTAAAAAAGTGTTGAAATAAGATTTGAATTAAAGAGAATATTTGATTTAGGCAAAAGAAAATTATAAGATACAAATATAATTTGAAATAATGATAGAAATAAGTATACAATGCAAACAAAATTTGAAATAACATAGTGTTTTTATTGTAGTAGTCTGATTATTTATGTATGTTTACCTGTTTTGTGTGTCTGGAGGTCACCTTTATGTTATGATGTTGGTGAATTTATACAATCCTCTTAACTTCAACTGCCTCAAGTAGTTTTCCTATAACTACTTGACTCCCAACCCGCGTTCTAGCTTACCACATACTATTCTCCTAACTTCATTAACCTCTAGTAGTTTTCTGCAACTACTCAATTTCCAACCCACTTTCTATTTTGGCCACGTCCTAACTGACTGCCTCTATGTACTATTGTTTTAAGCAAACCTCAATTATGTATCAATTGTCTTGACTTCTTAACTAATTCCTACGTCCATTAATTTTTTGGGTAAATACCTTACAGGACTTTCAATATTTGGTCTTTTTCACTTTTTGGTCATATAGGCTAATTTTTTTAGACTATCAACAATTACCCTTCACATATATTGAAGACGTTCTAGACTTTCAAAATTATTAATCTTTGCAAAAGCATATTCTAAATCTTCAAATTGATCTTCACCCTCTTTTTGTAATTCTTCCCCCTCAATAAACCAACTTTATATTCTCACACCCTTTTAGCTCTTCAGAATTCTCCATAATCTTTTGTATTCATAATTTAATTTTTGCAACTACCACAACCTCTCTCTATCGTAGTCTATTCATTAAGTTCCTCTTGACATCCAACAAAAGAAGTAGATCGAACTCAATTACATTAATGGTTGGAATTGGTGGGAATGGATCTTCATCTATCAATATGGTTTGGTAAGCTTCAACAAATAACATGACTTATGTAGCTATTATAACTTCCTTATGTAAAAGTCTATTCATTTCATTCATCTTGACAACCAACAAAAGACTTAGATCGAACTTAGTGTTGAAGGCATTTTCTCATACTATACTACTTGGGACCCGTGAACTTACGGAACCACATCACTTAGTTACATTAATGGTTGCAATTGGTGGGAATGGATCTTCATCTATCAATATGGTTTGGTTAGCTTCAGCAAACAACATAATTCCCTTGTTAATTGAATCTTAGATAATGTTCTTAAACCCCTAGCATGAATTTATTTAGTGACTCCATGTATTATAGTATTTACAGTAGTCCTTCCCTCTAATTCCTTCCTTTGTGGGAATTTTATGTTTTGACAGTAAAGTAATGAATTTTTATTGTAACAGAAAAATTAAAGATTTCCTCTATCTTGGAGATGTCGGCAGTGTACTGAATATGAGTAATTAGTGCTTGAATTTTTCTTTTAACTTCAAGAGATTTATGCTCTAGATAGGGGCAAACACATATTCCAAGGATATTAACTTTGACCACTGTTGAATTATATAATTTTTTATATAAAATAAGTATCAATTAAACTCATTTTTTGGTGTCTTTCTTCCCTAAGTAGTTTTTTCACATTTAGACACTTTTGTTACCAATTCATAAAAATTACGACATTTCATACCTTGGATTTTTTTTCTTCTGAAGTTCAATATGAAGACCACTTTGAGCTAACTTCACATAATCTTCGAGAGTGCAATCTAACATTGACTTCTCATCTTCTTGAATTGAGTGATGAACATGTCATCATTCTCGCGACTTTTCTAAGTAACCCTAAATAATTTAGATATACTGACTTCATATTTAGTCCTAAAAAACTGAATTATGGAACAATATCTCCATTTTAGCCTATGAAATGACATAATTCCTAGGTAACAATGCATACTAAGAGAAAATTGTGCATGTTAATGAATTTGAGAACAAATTAAGTTTGAATTATTGATAATTTCATAATTAGCCAATTCTCCATATTGAATGGTGAATTTAGCAATGTGTTCGATTGTTGATTGACCATCTTCACTAGAAAATAAATTAAATTCAAGAATTCTATAGCAAATGAATATAGATTCTCATTATTAATAAGCTCCGAATATGGTTTATCAAAATTTGAGTAGCCAAACTGTCTCAAATTAGGCTCATACAATTCCTAAACAACTTCATATCAACTTATAGTCTCATTTGTGGGGTAGAAAACATGATTGCAGTTTATAATCACAATGTTACCCCCTAAACTATATTATGGTCAATTAGCTTCAATATCTACACCAAATCCTTGGCTACAAAGAGTTTGGGGCTTGATCGCTTGTCGACTATTTCCATGGTTAATACACAGAGGTACCATAGGAACATCCTCTCTGTTATGAGGAGGAACATATCTTTTATCTATAAAAGAAGCAGCTAGAAGGCAATTGCAATCACCAACTTCTATCGCATTTGAAGCAGGATGCCTCCTGAGCCCTTTGAATATTTGTTAAGCTAAAGTATGAGAATTATGGTTAATGATCTACACCAGAGCGACATAAAGCTTGTTAACCTTCTTTGTTAGTATCTTGATTACCTTAGCCATAGAGGTTGAGTTAGACTTCAATTTTGGAATTTTGTTTGCACGAACAATGTCATTTCATTGCGGCGATTTTGGATTCTCGCCAACAGAAAGTTAACTGAATGAGAGGTTGCCTTCTCCATATTCTCAATTATTTGGGATACAAAACCTCCATTACCTATTGCAGTAGTTACTTCTTCCTCCAAGGTTAGAGGCACAACTTTTTTTTCATTCCTTATACATGGCATCGCATCCTAGTGACGTGTTAATTTATTGATCGTTTATATGATTAACCTAGAATTCAAGTGTGCCAAAGAGGAATTCTCTTAGAATTTTTATATGACTCCATATTGACCATATAGGGGGCTTCAGAAAACTTAAAGCAAAAAATTTTAAGCTACAAAGATGCTAAAAAATGTTGAAATAAGATTTGAACTAAAGAGTTTACTTGATTTAGGAAAAAAAATGTACAAGATAAAAATAAATTTTCATATAATGAAAGGGATAACTATACAATGCAAAGAAAATTTGAAATAATAAAGTATTTTTGTTGGAGTAGTTTAATTGTCTATGTATCTTTGTCTATTTTGTGTATCTAGAGGTCTCTCTTGCGTTATGATGCTAATGAATTTTAATAATCCTCTCAAGTTTAATTGCCTTAAGTAGTTTTCCTGTAATTACTTAAATTCCATCCCACATTCTAGCTAATTACTTACCACATATTGTTCTCTTAACTTCAATAACCTTAAGCAATTAGTTTGATTGTTTGTATATGTTTGTCTATTTTATATGTCTCTGTGGGTGTCCTTTGTTTTGTGATACTAGTAAATTTATATAATCCTCTCAATTTCAATTGCCTCAAGTAGTTTTCTTGTGACTACTTAACTTCTAACCCACATTCTATCTAATTGCCTACCATATACTACTCTCTCACCTTCAATAGCCTCAAGCAGTTAGTCTAATTGTCTGTGTATGTTTGTTTGGAGGTACCCCTTGTATTGTGATTCCGATAAGTTTATATAATCCTTTTAACTTTAACTACCTCAAGTAGTTTTACTATAATTTCTCAACTTCTAACCCACTTTTCATTTTGTCCACATTCTGACTAACAACCTCCATGCACTATTGTTTTAAAAGCACATGTTAATTATGCATCAACTATCTGGACATCTAAATCCTAAACTTATAATAAATTGATTCCATGACTATGAATTCTTTGGCCAAATGTCTTTTAGGACTTTCAATATTTAGGCCTTTCATTTTGAACCAAATGGACTAAATTTTTTTAAGGTATCATCAATACCATTTGAATTTCTTTCTTAATACCATTCGAATCTTTGGAGACAATGAGAGTTAATAATATCTTGTAAATACTTTTTCGAATTAGTGTTGATATTCTAACATTATTTTTTTATGGACAAGTACGATAAAGTTCATGATTTACATAATTTAAAATTTAGGTATCCAAAAAATTTCATATTAGAAAGTTTTTCTTATAAATTCGTCATATATATATATATATATATAATGAGTCTTCAAATTTTTCTTTAGTTTATTAATCTTAATTTTATGTTCATATTTGAAGATTTTTATTTTATTAAAATTATCAATTTATCACTATTGTTATATCTATAATTTTTTAAATGAAAAAATCGTATTAAACTAAGTTTTAAATTTACATCAGAATGAGGAATATTATACAACGACTAAGCACTTTGAAGAGGAAGCAGCGTACTAGCTAATTTTTGCAATATCTTCAATTTTGTAATTTTAAAACTATTTTTTTCTACATTTGAATTAATGGGCTAAACTTTGTTAGACTATACTATATTTTTTAAAATCTCTTGGAAGCCCCACCTGTCCACCATTGAGTCCTTTTCTATTCCTTTTAGTAACAGGTACCTTTCTTATAGAAACAAACAAGTGATTACAACAGAGGAGCAAAAAGAGTAAAATGAAAGAAGTAGGGTTTCACTCAAAGATCTTTTAATTTCTACAAGGTGGATGGACCATATATAGATTGGTGGATCATGTTACATGGTGCATTCCTTTATGAAAGCTATGGAGTAATTTATTGTTATACTTTATATTTTCCTAATTAAAAACATGTATAAAGAGGCGAGTTGAACCTATATGTGCAAACCATATCATGTATACGTAAGATTCTTAGGCTACTTATATGGTAATGAAAGTTAGAGAAGACAATGATATATGTCATATGTTCATATTAATAAATTACCACCAAACACTTTAGTCATCTTTCATCAAATCAAATTCTCTTTTAACACAAAATCAAGGCCAATCGAATTGATATTCAATTACTCAATTTTTAATCAATAAAAATATGTAATGTATACAATCAAAATTGGAAAACAAACATTAAATTAATATAAAATTTAACTAAATCATGTATGCTTTTATCAAAACCAAAATTAAGATAGCAATACACACTACAAGAAATATGTTGTTTAGTAACAGATATTACCGACAGAAAACCTAAGGATTCTGGCGGGAAGTCAGATTGGCGATGGAATTTACCGACGGATAAAGACATTGTAAAAACGACCGTAGGTAATAATTTCTAACGAATAACAGAAATTGACTGAAGGACGTTTCATGTAACCATCGGTAAATATACCAATGGTTGTTTGTTCAGTCGATCGTCAGTAAATTTCCGACGGTCAAGAATTTTTTGTCAGCAGATTTACAGACGGTATTGATTATTCCATTGGTAATTTTATTACAATATTACCGATAGTTATTATTGTTCTATCGGTGATCATACCGACGATTTATCTACGACAAATCATGTCGGTAAAATTGGTGAATATTACCGATGGTTTGTTGTGTTCTATCAGTAAATATAATTGATTTTATCGACATATTTATTTTTCCATCGGTAAATATTTTAAATTTTTTAAAATCCTATCATTAAATTTTATTTGATGATCTTATGGTTGATGCATAATTGAAACAATTATGAATTATCTATGCATAACATTTTGATTTGTTTATACATTTAATTTGTTTAAATAGAAAGTTGATTGATGATATAAAGTTAAAATTATCTATCTTATGGTTGATCCATAATTTAAACAATTATGAATTATCTGTGCATAATATTTTGATTTATTTATACATTAAATTTGTTTAAACAGAAAGTTGATTGATAATATAAAGTTAAAATTATCTTAATTGATAATAAAAACATTAAATTGTATATAATAAGTATTTGTAATTCAAATGAAATGACTACAAGTACACTATCGATTTGGTGACCGCGGATGCTCTAATTGTTGTGATGAGGTGCTACCTCTCCCCTTCAACTCATCCAGCTCATTACAGAGCTGAGCTATGTACTCTAATGACTATTGCAACTAAGTTGCCAATGTTCGCACTATGCTCCGAAGCTCATTGACTTCATTGGTTGTCAACTGCCTACTAGATGTTGCTGTATTGGATGCGGAGGATTGCGAATAATATGTGTTCGTAAATGAACCTAAGCCGAATATCCTTCCACAACGGTCTCTACCCCCACTGCATGAAGATAAGTTTGAGTCTCATCAACATATTCAGACTGCTAAGACTGTCGTTGAATGCTTTCTTATATTTGGTCCTATTAGAAGGCAATGTTTATATTAGTAAGTGATAATTATTAAGCATTAATATTAAACCATAAATTTCACATACATATAATTCTCTACATCAGGTGTTGATGAATGTCACACCGTCATGCTTCTTAGTGTGAGTGTGCAAAAAGCGCTAACTAGGTGTAGGTCTCATGCCCATAGACTTTTCCTGTATAAGAAATTTTATAAGTCAACTAGAATTTATAAAAATTTCAGCAGAGTTTTCCCTAATTTTATGATATTTACCCCTATTGAAAAAAGAAATTAACTTAACAACACAACCATATATGGCACCAGACATTTATAATATTATCATTCTCCATAATACACATATTTTCATTTCAAAATTCACACATCAATTTAAATTGATATATATAAAAAAGTTAAAAAAAACAAAATATAAATGTAAAGTGTAAATACTTACAAGTCTCTCTGCATGCTCGTAGTGAGTAATAAATCCTCCCGTCTATGCGGGAAGACTCTCTCCCCCTGGTCCTTCGCGTTTGTTAGTAGAATTATGCTCTGAAATGGACATTGCCTCAGGTGATGTCCAATATTGCTGCCAACAACTTCATATTTGTTCAGAAATATAAGGCGATCGTACACCAGCCTTGTGTATCGTACCAACAAAGTCCCGATAATGCGTACGTGCTTGTCTCTCCCATACTTTATTAATGACCGCGTCAAATTCAGAATCTCAAAAAAATTCTTTCTAAAACAAAAGGGAAAACATTCGATAAATACTTATAATGTAATAATATTTATCTAATTAACGTATAAAAATCAATTAAAAAAGAAAATAATATTTTTTTATTGTACCTCAAACTCCTGATAGTAAAATTATTTTGTGGTCTGAGAGATATTCTTTTATACATAACCCTCAAGATCAATCTTCTCCTTAAATTTGGATGTCATGTTTCTTGAGCACGGTCCAGATGGAATCAACCTAATATAAAAACAAATAATTTTATACCATTTTTAAAATTTAAACCTGTAACTTAATTATAAACATATAGTGTTTCATGTATTTTTACTTATAGATTATTGACAATTGTGATGTAAGTTCTTCCATCAGGTTTCTCAACTCCAAGTTGGTGGCCGCCTCCTTCATCCGCATCGTTTACCCATGATATCTCTGTCGCTATAGGGGTAGTGGATGATGTAGGGGTGGTTGATGGTGTAGTAGCAGGTACAAAAAGTGATGTCTCATCTGCAAGTGTAGTAGCTGGAGGGGGAGGAGGTGATTTAGTTCCAACTGTAGAATGTGATGGTTCACCTGGACAGTAAGTACCTTCGAATCGTTGTCTGAACCTTGGTCGCATTATATCATGTTTTCTCTTTGGTGGCATATTTTAACTTGATATTCATATTTGATTTTATTTTCTAGAAATATAAGAATTTGAATTCAATATTTTACACAATATATTGAAAAGGAAATGATTGATTTGTTGAATATAATATTCAATTACAAACACAAATTAATCGCTATCATCACTTAATTGTAAATTAAAATCATCTTCTTTTTATAAAGAATAAGAATCAAACTCAGGCTCATCTTCAGATCTCTGGCCCTCGTCATCCTCTAAAGATGAAATTTCAACATATTCATTAGATGGATCGTTCAAAGATTCATTATTGTCATATGTGACAGATGCATTTATTTCATAAACATCTTTGTGAAATGCTTCACTTTCAATTATTTGTTCTCCTTTTCCATGTGATTGAAAAACCTCTCTAGGTTTAACTTTGCAAACGACCAACCAATCTGACTTATCTCATTGTAAGCTAGGAAAGGGGACATAATACACCTGAATCGCTTGCATTGCCAACACGAAAGGTTCAAATTGTCTCAATCTTCATCGCTTATTGATTTCAACTAAATTATGCACTTTTGTACCAACATTTGGAGTTGGATCAAACCAGTCACACTTAAATATCACACTTCTCTTTATTGGCAATACAGGGTACTCAATTTCAAGTATCTTAATAATTTTACCATAATAATCGATCAATGCTCCCTGTATGCAAACTCCACTATTTATTGTTGCCATGCCATGACTATGATATTCTGTATGATATTTATATCCATTAACGAAATACACCGGATATGATTTAAGAGTTCGTAGAGGTCCCTTTGCAAGATCACATATGAACTTGTTCTTTATTGGATTTTCTAAGGCCTATACAAAAGAAATTATCATATCAAAAAGTATATTGTCATTTGAACACTTAAATCTTATAATTCAATCATTTCAATAATTTTTAAGTGAAAACTTACGTATTTCTCGAACTATTAAGGAATGTGTCTTCCAACTTCTTTATTGATATCATCTTGTGTTTTGCCAAGCATTAGCTCGCGTAACAATTCCTTGTCTAATCTAAAAATATTATTATGTATTTCAGTTATAAATAATGCTAAACAAAACCCAAATAATCAATTTCAACTTAGTGCACGAAATGTTGAACCTCTTGACATTTCAATAAGATATAACCACGGGCAGCCTCAATTTCTTCCTCTGTTAACATTCTTCTTATTGAACGTCCATATGTTCATCCAGGATATGTGAAAATGGATAAG
>JANIPN010000003.1:50800488-50810781 GCA_027478595.1 Erythroxylum anguifugum
AGCTTGGTTAGTGTACTTGAGAGTTTTGAGTTTTTACTTGATATGGTTATTTGGTATGATATTTTATTCGCTATTAACATGGTGAGTAAAAAGTTGCAATCTAAATCTACGTGCATTAATGCTACCATAAAACAATTAGAAGGTGTGATGGTATTTTTTGAGAAATATAAAGATGAAGGGTTTGGCTTTAGTATGAATATTGCCAAAAGTCTTACGTTTGAGATGAATATAGAGCCTATATTTTCAACTAGACATTGTATTATTAGAAAAAGACAATTTGATGAAGTTAACCATAATGGAGAAATACAAGCAGCTGAGGATTCTTTCAAAGTTAATTACTTTCTAATTGTTGTGGTGTTGACAATTACTTCGTTAAAGAATAGGTTTGAACAATTAACGACATTTGATAATATTTTTGGATTCTTATTTGATTCAAAGAAGTTGAGGACACTGGATGATAACGAATTAAAAGAATGTTGCACTAATTTTACGACGACTTTTTCTCATGATAATGTTTCAGATGTGGATTTAGATTATCTTTTTCTGAATTAAAAGTATTGCAAATGATTTTGCCAAATGAATTAATGTCATAAGTTGAAATTTTAGAATTTGTTAAAGCTGCAAATTGTTATCCAAATGTTTCAATTGCTTATCGAATTCTATTGACTATACCTGTGACTGTAGTATCAACTGAGAGAAGTTTTTCAATGTTAAAATTATTGAAAACCTACTTAAGGTCATCAATGTCACAAGAAAGGTTAAATAATTTAGCTATGTTATGTATTGAGAATGATATGTTAGATAATATTGATCTTGATAATATTATTAATGATTTTGCATCTAGAAATGCACGAAGAAATTGTTTTTCATAAATCATGATCCTCTGTGTATTTGTTAGTGTAATTTTCTTAGTGTTTTGCAATCTAATATTGTTGTTTGATTGCTGCTATTGCTATTTTGCTGTTACTGTTACTATTTTTAGTTATTTTATTGTTAATGATATTTGTAAGATATTATTAGTTAATGTTATGATCATTTAATATTTGATTGAGTATATAGACTTATAAATTGAGTCATTTATGTTTCAAACAAACGTGTAAACTTAAGTACATTGTCGATTTATTGGGACCTTTTTTTTTATTTCGCCCAGGGCCTATAAAATGATAGGAACGACCCTGACTATAAGATATATATATATATATATATATAGAGAGAGAGAGAGAGAGAGAGATGATGATGATGACTTGGACCTTTTTTAAAGCAATCGAATTCAACCAATTTGAAAGAGGGTTTATGCTCACGCCAGAAGCTTATCAAAGGTTGAAGCATTAGTGTACTTCTTGCCCCTTGATGAACTCTTCATTTTCTAATTGCTGGGGCATGATATGTAGCTTCTTAAAAACTTTCTTATACAATTAAAGTATGCAATGTTAAACAAGTAAAAATCTGGTCAAAAACCGATCCATTGTTTCTGACTGATTCTGAAATTAAATCTGTAAAATAAATCATATCGAAAATAAAACCTTCAAACCAAACCAGAAATCCCTTTTTGCCTCACATCCTAAAACTCAAGCCAAAGTAATAAAAGAATTCTAGCTGTTAGAACCACCATTACAAGGAATAACCATATCACGTTTTCCAATATCAAGAACACCCAAATGCTTTAATCAAAAGAAAGTATTCTCTATTTTTATAAGAATATTCACTTTACTCTTGAGATAGGATAGTACAGGGATAACTAACAATCTTGTTTCAAATGTGAATGAGATGCTTATCAATCAAGGACATATACATCACTAATGGAGCTATTATCCTACAAAATTGAAGAATGCAATACTTAGAGAAAATAAAAAATAGGACATAAATTATAGTTGGTCCAGATAAAATATATGTGAAATCTGGTAATAATTGCACTAATCTCTCTTTTTCAAAAACAAATTGCACTAATCTCTATAAATAATAAAGTTTTTTAAAAATAATCTAATATTGATCCTACAAAGGACTCATGAATTAGTAGTTTGGACTTTTATATTTTATCTAGATGATTGAATTAAAGACTAAATTAAGTTAAAATAAATTAACACCAAAATAAGTAGAGCAAAAAAAAAAAAAGACAACGAACAAATGTACAAGAATTAGATTGACTGAACCTAATCTTAAATACTAATTTATTTACCATCGGAGTTTTAGAATATTATTCTCCTTTAGTCAATTTAAAAATCTTTTTCGCTTAAGTTTTGATGGTCAAATACACTTACTAGTCGTTTGGTTTGAGCACGGGGTTAACTATGGATATGGGTATAATAGTAGAAGGGGATGGGGATGGATATGGAGAAAAAAAATGATGTTTGGTTTGTAACTTGGGTTTCTGTATTAATACCAATAATATTGTTTGGTTTGTTGCATTAATGGGAATGAAAGATAATATAATACCATTTTTACCCTCATTAAAAATGAAAATAATTTGCCCTTCATATGTTTATTGGGGCTATCTCTATATGTGTATAAAAAAATTAATAAGTTTTGTCAAGCTTTAAAACATATTTCTGTTTTATAGATGTTAAACAATAACACCAAATAAATTCAAGAATGTCTTTATACAATTATTAAATTGTAAAACCAAATAAAAGTAATTCTTTTCTTTATCCAAACGTTAAGGCTTTATCAAAACAAAAAAGACATGACTTTTATGAAAAAACAGACATTGGATAAAGATGAAGGGCTTGCGTCTTTATATGAAAGTTAAAAATTGTAAAAAGTGCTTCTATTTCGCTGTTCTTGAAAGCCATTTATAGCTTTGCAATACAAATAAACAAACACCAACGTAGAAGACGATTCGCTGTATTTTTCCTTTTTTTAAGAGTTAAAACCATATATGAAAAATCAAATTAAATCACAAAATAACTATAAGGAGGAAAAAAAAAGAGCAGATTGGTTTTATGATTCTCGTTCAATCTATAACCATATATACTTTCACATCATCACACCATATAACAGATTGGTTATTCTCTTGATTAAATCATAAAACGAGAATATATAAGAAAAAAAAAAGGAGCAAAAGCCTCATTTACAATGAGATGAAACCAGGTTCTATCCAGTTCATTTAACATCAAATTAAATGAGGGATTTCTGAAAATATACCTGGAAGCGCAGAACAAAAAATTCCTTCGTTGATGAGACGCGATAAAGTAGGATGGGAGATCATAAGGAATTAAGAGGCGATAAGGAAGTAAAGAGGATGGTAGGACAAAGGTTGAGGATAAAAGAGTAAAAAATAAACGTGATAAAAACTTAGATTGGAATGAAAACTCGATACCCACCCCCTTGGTGGGTTTAGTAGATTCTCAAATTTAATGAGATAAATCCATTCCCCTGGAATTGAAAACCCCAAAGTAAATATTGTTTTTTACAATTATTCCATTCTCTCATTCTCAAACCCTCAAATCAAATGCCACCTTAGATTGCTCCAAAGAACAAAATTGATATAATATCTATCCAATTTGTTGAAGTCACAGGAGTAAATACCAAAACATGAATTACTTGATATCTACTTCTTATATTCTTTTTAAAATCAGTAACGAATTGAACAAATTAATTATTAAAATTAAGATTTTACATGCATGATCATTATAGATAAACAGCAACAAGATTAGATACAAGTTAAGCATAAAACAATATCATTACGAATTACCATAATCCTAGCTGACAAGATATTTAACCAGTATTTGAACTCAACAATCATCAAAACTATTCAATACATTCTCTTATTAAGATTAAACAAGAGTTGGATCAAAATTTTTATTCGGATAGAATTGAAACTAGTAAGATTCAAGGGCTAAAAATCAATAAAAAGGTACAATAATAACCAAAGTATTTTAAAGTGATATTAAACTGCACGAACAAAATGCTGGAAGGAAGGAGAAAAGACCTGTTTTGGTTCAACAAAAATCAAAAGTCAACAACCAATCTTGTTCTATCAAGTGTAAATTGTCTGGAATTGAAATCTAGCAAGATTTGGACGAAATTAAAGCTGCTTTTGAGAGCTTTCTAAAGGTATATGGCTTGTCAAATTTGATGCACTTTAGGTCTCGTTTCTTTCTCGATAATCATGATTTACCATAATTATCAATGAATACTCTTAATTTTGGCTCATTCTCTCTCTAAATGTGGCCTACCTCCTCTCTAACTTAACCCTATATTTATTTCCTTATTAAGGTTGAAGAAGTACATTAAGGAAGTTTAAAAGGTGCAATGAATAATTTGGCCTCCCCCACACATTCTTTAATTTTACACTTTTAAGGACAAGTTTTCCCTTTTTTAATGGAATTTTCAAGTATATTTATATTCATGTATCCTATTTTTTTATAAATATCATAGTAATAATAAAAATAACCTATATACTTATTCTAGGTACACTCTCACCTAACTATGAACTTTATGACTTGTAATAGGATTTATAGGTTCACCTCACAAGTTTCTATTATTTTATGCCTATCATGTTCGATAAGCATCCATCTATTTAATTTATGTATATCTCATTTATTGAATAAATAGATACTCATAAAATAGGGTAGGTACAAAGTAATAAAAATATGTAATCTGTTCGCGGAATTTATAAGTCATGACCATGGAGCGGCTTCTATCTCAATTTCAGCATCAAATTTATACTCACAACTCTCCATATCCCAAGTATGGTCACAACAAAAACATCCAATCCATTCAAGTCAATCATATGCCATCCATTACAATTCCCCAAATTCAGTTCTTCATTACAACTTTGGGTTATGGAATGTTAGCTGGCCATAATTAAAAAAAAACGATACCCAAGAACTAGAGCCCAATAGTTCGAATAACCAATAATACACCACCCACGTGGAATAGCAATAATACCACAATTTAAGAGTTAGGAATGAAAAATACTTCTAAGAAGACACATCTAACTAAAAGAGGCTTTTTTTTTCTTTTCTTTTTTAATGAAAAACCAGTAACTAAGACATCTTATTCCTGAGTAATCAATGAAATCATAGAAACCAACTATTTCCAACGCACATGCCAAAAGGCAAACCAATAACTTTACCCAATCGATATAGACAGTAACTCCCAACAAAAGGGTGGTAATTTTGGTTATCTAATGAAAATCACATGAAGGTTGATCCTATACCAATGGAGTAGAGCCATACTTTTATAAAGGCTAAAGAAGGGTGCAAAGGTTATAAAATAAATTAAAAGGACAAGTTAAGGCTTTTTGTGGCTATCAGAAAACGCTGAAATCATTTCAGCTTTTGTACCTCTAGTGTGATAAGTAATTTCTAGCTATTAATATTACTAATCTAAAAATATAAAAAATTTAAACTAACATAATTTGTTCTTCTAATGACAAAATTATGAACCAAGTTGCTAAAATTAAAAACCATTTACTTAAGAGGTTTAGGTAACTAATTATTTACTTTTTTCACTAACTTTAATAATTATAAATTGTGAAAACAATGAAAAAATCATATCATAAAGGATATAACTACAGACTAAATCAAAGATTTTATGCAATTGCTCAAGTGGTTAGAGGCTAGCTCAAGTGGTTAGAGGCGTGGTTCCTCGAAACCAACAAAACCCCTTGGTCCTGAGTTCGACTCCAGCAAATCACCTTGAGGCCAAAGGGAACAAAACCTGGGGCGGGGTACCACCCAAACCAAGCACAAAATGAAATAATTCATTTGAAAACTTTAAAAGAATTTGCCCACACCCCCAACTTAAATGAATTATTGCCCCTAATACACAAAATAATAGGTTAACGTGATGATAATCCCCTAATTTTTCGTTGTATTGTCAGTGTAATGGAATAACCCAAAGATGCCAGTGCAACCAACAAATTTCTTGCCAACATCTTTAACAAAAGATAATTACTAATGAAAAAGAATTAAAATGAACTTATAGAAAAAATTTTAGAAAACAGAGAAGTTCATTATGTAAATAATTGTCCAAAATGAAATCATCATAAATTTAAAGAAAAATTAATATTCTAAACTCTGCTTTACAATATAAACTTTAACTTATCGAATCAGGCTATGAAACAGATTCAACAATTTCTTCATTATACCTCTATGAACTCCAAAATTCAAAATTAACAGACGAATCTGAATACAACGTTTATTCAAGTGATAATTCAGAATAAAAAAAGTTAAATGTTTATATAGATACAGGATCTATTATATGCATTCCTACAAAAACATTACTGACCAAGTAGAAAAAAATTAACTAAATCTCTACAAATTAGAATAGCCGATGGAAGTATAAAATATATTTGGTATGTAAACTATTATAATAATATTATTATCAAAAATTATACATTTACAGTATCGTCAATATATCAACAAGAATTAAGATTACCTTTAATTTTTAGGAAATAATTTTTTAAAATTATATAATCCATTCTGTCAATATTTACATTATATAACATTAAAAACTCCAATAATCAATTCATTAAATAAAAAATCAATTATCTTAAAAATTCTTATATATCATACAAGCTATTATCAAACCTTAAAATTGATAACAGAAAAACTAGATCAATCACAATTTTTCATCCAAAACAATCTTACATTACAAAATGAAATTGAAACATTAATTAATGATGTTTGTAGTGAAAATCCATTAGATCCTTTAAAAAATACTAATAATCAATTAATCGAAATAAAATTAAAAGACCCTTTAAAGGAAATTAATATTAAAAATAATATACCATATACTAAACAAGATGTACAAGAATTTATTACCGAATGTTCTGAGTTATTAGAAAAAACAATTAATTTCCTCAAGTACTAGCAAACATTCAGCCCCAGCATTTTATGTTAACAATCATTCTGAACAAAAAAGAGGAAAAAGGATTATGGTAATTAATTATAAAGAATTAAATAATGCAACTATAGGAGATGCCTATAAATTACCCCACCCCGAAAAGATTACATCTTTAATAAATTAGAAGGACATAATTGGTTTACTACTTTAGATGTAAAATCTGGTTATTGGCAACTAAGGTTACATGAAAATATCAAACCACTAACGACTTTTGCATGTCCACCGCAAAAGCACTATCAGTGGAATGTATTACTGCTCGAATTAAAACAAGCCCCTGGAATTTACCAAAGATTTATGGATAATAATTTAGAAGGATTAAAAGAATTTTCTTTAGCATGCAGATATTATTATCTTTTCAAATAAAACTAAAGATGACCATTTACAAAAGTCAAACAATTATTATTAAAATGCAAAACCAAAGGATTAATATTAAGTAAACAGAAAATAAAATTAGCCCAAAAGGATATTGAATATTTAGGAATTGAATTTTCCAATGGATTTTTAAAATTACAACCAAATATTCTTGAAAAATTACACCACGTTCCTGACAAATTAAAAAATATAACTGAAGTTCAACGTTTTTTAGGACTATTAAATTACATATCATATCAAGGCTTTTTAAAAAATTTAGCACAAGTCAAGAAGCAATTACAACTCAAATATAGTACAAAACATCAATGGTCTTGGACTGAAGATGATACACGAGCAGTTAAACTATTAAAGCCTCTCTGTCAAAACTTACCAGCATTATATAATTATAATGACAAGGATAAATTAATTGTGCAAATTGACGCAAGTATGAGTATATGAGCAGGCTGTCTTTTGGCACAACCACCCAATTCAAAGAATTACCTGTTATGTAAATATATCAATGGGACTTTTACTCTCACTGAAAGTAACTATCCCATTTAAGAGAAGGAAACTCTTGAATGTATCAAAACTCTAAGAAAATGGAGAGTTGATTTATTATCTATTGAATTCCAAATACAAACAGATTCGAAGTATTTATGTAGATTTACAAAATACAATATTAAAGACAGTCATAATCAAGGTCGATTGATTAGATGACAACTTGAATTAAATCAATATACATTTCAAATTAATTACATAAAATCTGCTAATAATACCCCATGCAGATATTTTAACAAGAGAATGTAAGCAGCTATAGCCAGCCTTAAGGAATCCCTAGGCAAAAAGGAAGCAGAATTACAAACTCTACAACATCAAGTAAGTGCTGTCACTAAAGAAATTAATCAATTAAGATCCACCATTACCCTACTAGAAAAACAGCAGTCTTATGTTGAAACCACTCCTATTATTCAACCTATTACCCCTCAGCAAATCACTCAAAAATCCATTTCATCCTCTTCAGAAACCAACCTCTCAACTGTTTCACAAAAGAAACAAGATCATAAGGAAGAAAAAGTTTATGTTATCTTTAATGGCCCCATGGCCGGTATTTACGACGAATGGCATAAAGCCGACATGCATATTACAAATAAACATTCTATTATTCATCGAAGTTATTCAAGCATAACCGAAGCTGAAAAAGCTTTGGCTGACTTTAGAGAGCCCTCGTTAAAACCACAATACTAAGTAATGGCCGACAAACATTCATTATATAGGCAAGGAACGAAACATTCCATGTATACGTTTTTCAATCTATAAATGCTCAGTCTACGACCCTTCAAACCTTTCAAAATATGATTAATAATCATACTGAATTATATAATGAAGAAAAAATCAAAATCAAACAACTATATGAACGGTTTAAAGAACATTATCAAACCCATATAAATGTTTAATAATCTTCGTACTACTTGTAACATCTGTACAAATTTAACCAACCAAATTTTTAATATTAATAGCCTAATACTTTAATATAAAGTAGAAAAAGAACATTACGAAGAAAGTTATCATTACTTACAGTTTTTTATCACCCATAATCATGGATTAAAACCTATTAGTTAACGATTAGAAACAGCTACCAATCTTTACAATGAACATAACCTAGAATTACAATAGTTACAAGCTCAATTAACTAAACCATAAGCAAATTATTCATCACTAATATGTCTGAAATAACTAATATATCAGAACAACTAACTAATAATACAGAAAATATATTAGATGTTGATACTTTAGAATTAACTAAATCAACTATAATCTTTCATATAAATACGTTATTATCTAATGAAAAGAAAAAACAAATTGCAAAAACTTAATTAAATCTTAAGGCAGGCCAAGATATAAATAATTTACTTATTAAAAATCTTATAAATAGAAAAAATATTATTTATTATGAAAAATTAGTTCACGAAACACCCATACGTATAGATCAATGTAATGGACATATTCGAATTAATTTAATAGATAAAGAACAAATTTATAAACAATTAAAAAAACTCCTGAAGAAAAAGACAAAAAATAGGCTATATTCATTTATCTACAATCCAGATCTTATTAAAATCGACTTTTCACTCGATGCAAGGAAAGAAAGGGTGTGTGGGATATATGGCCATTAAGGTTGATCTTGAGAAGGCTTATGACCATATCAGCTGGGAGTTTCTCTTCGATACTTTACAGGAAGTAGGGCTACCTGATACACTGTCCCGAACCATTATGGATTGCGTAAGCTCGAGCTCGATGCAGATACAATGGAATGGTGGCCTTACTGAGTCCTTTGCGCCTTCAAGGGGCTTAAGACAAGGTTGTCCATTATCGCCTTATCTTTTCGTTCTATGTATGGAGCGTTTAGCTCACGGGATTTCTTATGCGGTGCAATCAGGGCGTTGGAAACCATTGCCAATGCGGCAAGGAGGCCCAGGTATTTCGCATTTGTTTTTGCCGATTACTTATTCTTATTTGGAAGGGCTGACATAAATCAGGTTGCGGTTATGAAGGAGGTTGTGGCAAATTTCTGCGAGAGTTCAGGGCAGAGAGTTAGTCAAGAAAAGACCTCGATCTTCTTCTCCAAAAGTGTTCCTAACAGATTGCGTCGATATCTTACTACGACGTTGGGTTTCTGTGAAGTTTCTGATATGGGAAAACATTTAGGTGTGCCAATCACGCACTCGCGAGTCATGAAACACACCTATAAGTCTATACTTGATCGAATGAAGTTGAAAATTTTGAATTGGAACGCATCGAGTCTCTCACTACTTCCGAGGAGAATTACGCTTGGGCAGTCCGTACTAAGCGTGATGCCACTATATGCTATGAAAACGACTAATATTCCGATTGGCTCTTGTCGAGATATGGAGAAAGCTACTAGGGGATTTGTTTGGAATAGTAGCGAGGAGAGCCGAAAGAAGAGTCTTGTTGCTTGGCCGAATATTTTGAAACCAAAAGTCAATAGAGGATTTGTTGGACCCCGAAACTTTTTCTTAGAAATTAAACAGTATTAGATGAAATTGATGAATTTGGATGATTGATCTGAAA
>JANIPN010000003.1:50839680-50851354 GCA_027478595.1 Erythroxylum anguifugum
ATATTTAAGTAACTAATTAATGGGCCATGTTTATTAGAAGATAAACATGAATGATTAATAGCTAGCAAACCACACTTGTGTGAGAATAAACAAGGATGATTACGAGAAGTAAATAAGATAGACATACTTACCTTGCTTTAAGAAACATACAAACTGAGTATCCAAGTCAGCCATCCGAAATAAATTACTCAAATTGTTTGTACAGGGCAATGATAAAGTTGAAACTCGAATTCTTCTTTGGCCATACACAGTAGTATACAGAACGGCACACTGAACATTGAAGAAAAGAAAAGAAGGTGCTAACAGTAAGAATAACCTCCCTAGCTATATAGTACCATAAATTACAAATGTAGACCTCAGATATTTTGAACTAAAACAAGTCAAACATTTGGCTGCTAATCAAAAACTTCTAATTTGCATGACAAGAAGACAGATAAGTATATGGTTTAATCAGATAGCAGACTGGAATTGGGCTTATAAACTTCAGAAGACATCTAACCAAGTTCCTCTTCATGAAATCAAATATTTAATAGCAAAATGAAAAAGACCACATGCACCTCGACCAAAATACATTAAAAAGCATAGAAAATTAAAGGCACCTGAAATGAACATTCCGAACCATCCTGCAACTTATCATCATGTTTCAATGTCACCATTAAGGTTTTGTCACAGTCTATCTGCAGGGACAGGCATTGTAAGTGAGTACAACTGGTAAGACAAAATCAGATCCTTACCATCTGCTCAACCACGTCATTTAGAAAAAGAATAAAAGAGAGGATAGCTGTAACAAATTACAGAAAAATCATGTGTCCTGAAGGTCAATTAACATTCAAGTGTACTATGCAAAAAGACCAAACATTATTTTCTACTTCTGCAGTATCTCCTTAAATGAAGAAGCTAGCAACATCTCACAAGATTCCAATTGTGGCATCTTTTGGAATTGTCCTGAGATTCATGTGAAAGGTTAATATAGAGGAAATTTGTAGTTATCACATGGTTGGAGGATTGTGCAAGTTTCCAAATTCAGTTCTAATGATCAAGAAAAAGTCAAAACATCATTTACAGTCAGGCATGCAATTAGAATACAATGAAACGACAGCTAATTTGTGGGAAAAACTACAAACCCCTGGCAGGTCGACGTCTGTTGGAATACGCTTGCAAAAATTCCCATGGTATTCTTGAACTTGAATGCCCTTTAATGGAAACGAAAAGGAAAAGAAAATTAAAGTTCAGCAAGATTTTGCAAGTCCAAAGAACGTCAAATGAGTTATTTAGAAGTAAAAAAAGTTAAACCAACATAATACCTGGCTGCATCTGACACGCATCACTGCCTCAAACCCTTGAGGCCTTGTGACGTTCCATCTAAGATCATTGTAGAGCTTTGCAGGATCAGACAACGCTGAAAATGGATGATAGTAATAAACCTGAAAGTGAACATCAAGAAATTAAAACAAAACCCTGATTACCAGCTAATAATCTTAACAGTGTAATGTCATGCAAATTGGATACTGTAATGGCACAACAAGATTATTCCGATTTGCATAAAATGCAGTGATACATAAAGAGAAACATATATTCATCATTATTCACAAACCATCCAACACTAAAATTTCGTACAACCCAATTAGTCCAAAACAAGTGGCAATGTTATTTGCTACCTTCAATCATGAGAAAAAGTTTGCTAACAACTAAAAGAATAATCTGGCTAGAAATGGAGAAAAACATTCTGGGCCCAGTTCTTTCACAATTTTATGACCAGAAATGAGTTTCTTCCTTCTATACAGCAATGTGATGAGATAGTTGCATCCTCAGAAAATAAAGGAACTGGGGTGCACCAAGTTAAGAAGGATTTGAATTTCTCAATACAATAACCATAGCAGGAAAACACAAATTTTCAAAAATACTTGAAACAGAAGAAAAATATGATAGGGAAAGCCAGGAGATAAATGAGGAGGACAAGAAGAAGAATAAATCAAAAAGAATGTGAGAGAAGTACAAGAGAGACATGCAACAAAGGCACAGCAAAATAGAAGAAGAAGATTCGATAAGAGAATGAATTAAATCATAAAAGACTTTCAATGCAGAACTGAAAATTAATTAATGAGAATACTTAATACCATTTTCCAGGAGGACTATAATATTTCATCATACCTGTCCTCCAGTGGTTTTTGGGATAACAGAAATGGAAGCAATGTCCACATAAGTCTGGGTAGTGATGAATACATCAACACAGACCTGAATCAAACTCCAAAAAGGGAAAGTGGCTAAGTTGAATTATGTTCTAAATCTAAAATGCTACATATCCACCAATTATTCATCAATCACACTGCAAGATTAGAGCTAAGGCGACCTGATACTCAGCAAATTCAATTGCCATTTCCTTCAAGGTTTTGTCCGCAGGATGCAGCAACTTATGTGCTTCCTGCAATCCAGTAGCAATGTCATAAGCATTTATATTGTTTTAGATGTTTCTTTCCAGGGTCTGAACAATTAGGTTAGCAAATAAATGGAAGTAAAGAACCCAGGAGATAACAGTCATATAATTAGTAAAATAACTTCCATAGCATCAAGATGGCGTAACAAACACATATACAAACATCAAAGTGATGCAATATTTTAAACTGCAAGTAACATTTGAATATGCTAGACACAGGAAAAAGGAAAGGAAGGTCAAACCACAGGCTAAATATACTTGGCCCTCAGTTTCAACACTCAAATAATTATAATACATAAGACACAATAAAAAAAAAACGAAGACAGATGCTCATTTTCGACAATATTGGGCATCCTCCAGAATCAGGGAGCAACATGGATAAATGGGCACCATGAAAATAACCAATTAACCCAAACTTGTTGATTCTTCTCTGACAACTCGAGAGGAATTAAAAAAATAAAAGAAAACACAAAGGTTCACAAAAACCTAGAAAGATGTAAACTGTGTGGGCAGATATGATGTCAGCTTAAGCCAAGATTTCAGTTAACAGGGCAAACCTAAGGCTGCTTAATTATACAGTATACGGGGATAAGATGAACTCCCCTAGTTATCATCTCACACAAATTACACACTCAATAGAAGAAACAAAAGCAACCACAAAAACAGCAAGTATTATTACAGCAAATACAACAGGGCACGGGCTCATGCAGGACTGTTTACCTTCTTATCATCTTACACAAATGACACACTCAGTAGAAGGAAAAAAAAGGCAACCACATAAAAGCAAGAGATGGGAGCATGCAGGAACATTTACCTTCTCCCCAGTAGAGACGAGACTTCTTCCCTCTGCTTCTCGAGCAGAGAGGGCTCCAATCCCAACTGATGGCAATACTGAAATTTGGCACAAACTTCAGAATATTTTTACAGTTGAGAGCTAACTTTGAATTTAAAGATACAAAGAACTCAAGGATAGATTTAAGGGCTTCATTGTATCATTCGAGCAGCCAAAACGCAAACTAAAACTAAATGAATTGTAAAGGACTAATGCAAAATAATTAAAGGGTAGAAAAAGTTTATAAGCTTGCCTGATTGAAATACCAAAAGCTTTCCTCCATTACTCTTCATTGCTAAGAAAGCTGCCTGAATACAGTAGTAGTTCAAACATATAAACATGAAACTTTCTAATAAACATACATACTTGCAAGCACATGGACAATTTCTTCGAACTGCAGGTATTTCAAATATTTCGCAGCTATAAAATGACAGTAAAACAAGTATGAAATGTAAAATGCACTTCTTTTACCACTAAAAACAACTAAAGCACCTTTCCCAAAAAAACTAAAAGCAGCAAGCACTATGTGGACAACAGCTCATGGTCGGTTCCATCGTGATCCACGGCAGAATAATCCAAATCCCATTTAAACACTTAAAGTTCCACCATACTTCAAGTATGATTCCCACCAAGGTGTTTCCATATTATCTTATGTCATACTCTCAAACTTTCTATTCATCGGCTACTATAAACTACATTTGCCTCATACGAAACAGCATATACCTTAATTGCAGCACCAAAGGCTGATTCAGCTGTTCTACTATTCTGAAACATAGTTGGAATGCTTTCCAGTAAGAGTTCAAGGTGCTCACGACACTGAATCCACAAAAATATCAAAATGGTAACCCAAACATCAATGCTCATTCCATATATAACTTGATTGTATACATAGAATCAAATAAAGAAGACCAATTTTTTATCCTCACCTCAAAAAGGGGAACAATGACATCAGTTTGCAAAGGAGTGTACACATCTTTAACATCAGGAACAATAAGCATTAATGGCTGCAAATGAACAACAGCAATCAAATTAGCTCTAGAAAGTTCCATAAGATTAAAGACAAAAATTGAGTTAATTCAAATTAATTAAAACACATATAAAACATATTTTGTACGAACAATTGGAATCAGAAACTAGTAAGACAAGATTTTGAGAAACAAGTTCTGTAAGATCTATGAGCAGTAGCACGTGCTAAAGCGCAAACAGAGTGTTCATCCTTATAATAAGATAATCAACTTGCATGTCTGCCAACTAATTGCTAACTAAGAAACAAAAACTTCTAAATAATGCACTTTACCTGCTGAAGTGCACGTTTCAAATTATAGAAATGAATTGTTGAATCAAATGTCGCAATTCCCACCATTGTCCGCGGCCCTTCCTGAAAAAAATATTAAGTGGAAGAATAATAACTAAAGAGTATCCTCTATTTTGCAAGACCATTTGTACCAACAAGAAAGCATTTACAAACATCTCAGCATATGATGAAAAATGCAATGGAGAACTTAAGATGGATATAAGCCAGAAGACATTTTGAGGATGGGCAGATGCATGAATGAAAGGCAAGAAAGTTTAACACAATGATCACCATGTCAATCACCACAAAAAGAATGATGCTTTGAAAGTTCAAAAAGGCATTGTCACAAGCCACTGAGACTTTTAAATAGAAATCAAACCCACCGGAAGGTCACCAATGACTTGGTTGATTGAACTGCAAGCTGCAGCAGTTGCACCAGTTTGTATAGCATTCATGGATACATCAATGAGGAAGAAGTACACTGCTTCCATTGGTTCCCGCACCTAGAACATAAATGTAGAAACTAATAATATATCCAGAAGACTTACGTAGACATTTTGCCGTAAAAGAAATTGGGCTTTTACAGAACTATTCAATTGGAGAAAGAAAGATTAAAAAAGTCATTTTGCAAGCCCTAGTAAACTAACCATGTATTCCTTTGTGGCTACAAATTCAACTGTTCCCCTGCATAACTCAGGCCTTTCATCAGCATCTCTACGCCTGCCATCCGGACCTAGATTACAATGGTAGTCACGAGGGGTTTCATCGGTGAATCCTGCCAAAAGATACCATATATCTTGAACACTTAGTGGAACAAACAAAATATATCCTATCTGAAAGAGAATAACATTTCTAATCACACACGAAGTACATAGTACTTATGAAAAGAAGATTTTGATAGTGAAAAACTACATTACTGCATATCATAGCATCTAATAACAATAACTACATTACTGCATATCATAGCATCTAATAACACCTCAAAATTAAAGTTGCATAAGAACTAAACCAAAAAAACCAGAAATTAATGTGAACTGACCACAGAAATTGCAAATGAACCGTCTTCCTTGGTCAACAAACTTCATGAAAGGATTTATATAACCTTTGCAACGAGAACAGCGGACAGGACCACCCTCTCCAAAATCTACAACCTGTAAGAAGAAAAGTACACACGATAAGTAAACTTAACTCTTCAAATATGAATTAACGATAGAATGTGTAATAAGCTGATTTAATAAATGCACCAAAACAAGAGAGCATGGATTAAATAACTTTAATCCATCTGATCATCAGAAAACAGAGGTGGTTAACAAAGTTGTGCATCAAGGATTGAGGATTTCGATTCCCTCTAGCAGAGATGATTTTCTGACATCGACCGAATGGGAAAGAATAAGCTTGAAAGTATAAAACCATATAATGTTGAGCAACAGTGAGAACCAACTTTCTGTTTCCCCAGAGATTATGGTAGGGGATCAACAAGTATCGAGTATTTCAATTCCCACTAAGAGAGATGGATTTATGACATCCATAAAGAGCAAGAATAAGCTTCAATTATAAACCCATATAATGTTGAGCAGTGGTGAGGATCAACTTTCTTTTCCCCCATAAATTATGGTAGCGCGTCAGCACGGCGGAGGGGTACCAAAAGCAAAAATAGGATATTGAGTGTTACCTGGATGGGCTCCTCAGATGGATGAGGGAGGGCCAAAGGTTGAACCAACAAAGCCAACTGCATGCCTGAAGTTGTCAACAGATCAACTGTGCATGGAATCTAAAAAATTTATCAAGAGAAATTAGATATTATTCCTATTCCAAAAACTTATAACCAAATCTGAACTCATACACTCGGCCAATATATTCATTTAAAAGGTTTAACCTGATTGATGGTGCATCGCATATAGCGTGGACTGCAATTTCCAGTATCTCTAACAATGTAATCACTTGTAGCAGGCTTTAAAAACAGGACATATTAGTAGTAATCAAATCACTTTGTAGAGATAATAAATAGGGATGTATCATGAGAAATGGAAAATTAAGACAAGCTAATACCGGTGGTGGATTGGCCTGATTGCCCTGCCGGGTATCATGGAGTGCAACAGAGGAACTTGGGATGGGACGTGGAATTTGATTTGGATCAATCTTTGATGACCCTGCCATAGGACTTCCAGTTTGACCAAGAACAGGTGATATGGCAGTCATTTGATTTGGCAGTGGTGGTGGCATTCCAAACATTCTAGGTGGCTGCCCAGAACCAGGAATTGGTGGAACCTAAATGAATGCGCCATATTCAAAACCCACAATCTTTTGATAAGGCACATCTCTAAGGTCCCATGCAACATACTTAACTATCATGGCCCATACACCCAAAGATATGACACATAAGCATGAAATGGTTTGAGAAACTTATATACATCATACAAACCCATGCTTCCATTTAAGTTTAGTACTCAAAGTCCAAAAATGACAAATCATAGCATAACAGTAACTACTAGAAACCAAATTGTGGTAAAACATAGAAAAATTCAGTTACTTGTATATGGCCACAATCCATGGAAGTCAGTAATGTTATTGCTTTGAAAAGGGAAAAAGGTGACAATTTAACAGGAGAGAGATACCGGGACAAAACAAACTTGTCTAGTCAAACTTGTGGTTCACTAACTTTAGTAACCAAATCCAAAGTCACTTTCTTCTCCTTTCCCTTTTCATTTCAACGACCCAAAAAACAGAAAAGAAAAGAAAAGAAGCAGCAAGTGCAATCCACGTACAGGAAGGCATTATTAATAGAAACACAAAACTGACAAAGTCGATTATGGTATACATATCATCTGAAAGCGCATGAGAAAAATGAATGTAGTTTCAGGAAAAAGGACAAGGAAAGCTCATGAAGGCTCCAACACAAGCAAAAAAACATGCTGATACCTGTTGAGATTGCAATTGTTGTGCAAATGGAACGTCTCCAGGTGCAGAAATTCCTTGAGGCAGCAATGAAGATGGTGGTACCCCTTGCGGTAATGCTGAAAATGGAGGCCGTGGCTGAGCGTTAACACCCAAACCCCCTGCCAAAGGACGCATACCAGGCACTGGAGGAGGTGCACTAGCTGATACCATTGTGGGTGGAGGCCCCGGAGGTGGGACATATGCAGAAAACCGTTGCACACCCTGAGAAGTGGGTGCTGGAGGCCCATTACTAGCTAAACCACCTAATGAACTGGTTGGGGGCGTTGTTAGCAGTGAAGAAGCATGAGCTGCAGGATTTGGACGAGTCCCAGAGGGCGGTGCAAGTGGTCCCTGAGATGGTGGCGGGCCACCAGGAGGACCACCCATGGCAAAATTACCGCCAGCAGAAACAGGAAACGACCCAGGAGGAGGTCTGGTACCAAAAGGTGGAGGCTGACCAAATGGTGGCCCAGTTGGCCTACCAGCAGCCAAATTCTGAGGCAATGTAGGTGGAGGAGACCCTGAGGGAGGTCCTGAGGATCTATGGACTGCACCAGGAGGCGGCGGGCCAGGGCGTGACATTGGTGGCGAAGGACCGGCAGAGGGAAAAGACTGTGGCTGCTGACCGAAAGGTGATGGCCTAGGAGCCAAATTGGGGAGTTGTGGTCGATTAAGGCTGAGATTTTGCATATTATCGGACAACAAATTAGGGTTTTGCTGAAAATTAGGACTATAATGAGATGGGGGCTGTTGCCTAGGTGCCCCTGGAGGCACAGGAGCTGCCATATTCGATTAAACTGAGATCAAAAACTCCCTAAATTACTAACTTCTCACACAGATCACCAATACCTCCCCTAAAGAAAGGATCTTTCAACGAACTGGATCAAACCCAAGTAAATCTACACATCAAGAAACGAAACCCAATAAATCTAAAGGCTCAACAGAAACGTGTAACAATTACAGACAAGTGATCCCAAGAAAATCAAATCGATTAAATTAAAGATACAGAAAAAAGAACAAAATTTGGGAAGAGAAGGAGCGTTACCAGAGGATCAGATGAGAGATGGATTCGATCTATAGAATGCATCGAGCAATAAATAGTTTGTAGAATTGGATCTGATAGAAAATTGTCAAGGGTTTTGGACAGAGAGGGAGGGAGGGGGCAATTCTCATGTGTAAAGAATGGGTTTCATTTTGGGGATCAGATCAGGGGATGATGTAAGAGGGAGGTAAATGAAATCGGAGAAATGAACTGGTTAGAGAGAGAGAGAGTGTTGGTGTGTTTTGTGTAAATATAAAAATTATTAACATGTAGCCACGTCATACTGTTTTAGGTACATGTTGTTCGTCCACTCCAACCATGCCACATTACAATTACATTCCACGTCCTAATTGAAGAACCTTTCTTTTTTTTTTAATTTTTTCATTCTTTAATTTAATTCAATTAGGTTACTTGGTTCTTTTCATTTTTATTTTTAATCTAAGTGCTTCCATAAGTTGAACCACTTTCTGACAATATAAATGCCTTTGATAACTTTTATTTACAATTTTAATATTAATACCTTTAAATAAAAAGTCAATATTAAAATTTCTAAACTTTCATTGAAATTAAATTCTAACAATTAATTACTTAACCAACAATTTAACTTGATTTCAATCATTTAAATATTTTATTATTTATTTATTGTTATATAGCATATTCTTTTTATATTATGTTTGTCTTTTACACGTTCTATTGATTCGCTTTTATTTTTATTAATTATTTATCTTTAACAATCAATTTTACTCCTAATTACAATTTTAAATTTCATGTATTTATTTTTTGTGGTATTAGACATTACTATTAAATTAATAAAGCCATCTTTATCTTTATCTATTATGGTAATTACATTTGATGTCCAATACTAAATGTAAAATCCCTTAAATAATGATTGTGTAATTGAAATTATAATATAATCATAATTATGAAAATCAATTTGCATTTATGTATTATTCTCAAATTGTTCCTAATTGTAGTTTTATCAAGACGGGATATTAATGAAACGGTAAAACTATCACACTTTATATTTCTTTCTTATGAAGAAAGTAATTATTCTTATAAATTAAAGTATGAAGATACTTAAACTAATGTATGGATACTTATTAAAGACTAAGTTCATTGAACTGACCTAATTTTGAGGATCCCAAACGAAATATTACTTATGTGCATGTAGATTTCCTCATTATAATGGTTGAATAATTGATACTTAGACTTGATATTACTAAGATATCTCATGTGGGAATTCTTATATTTTGATGCTACCTATGAAATATCTTATTTAGGATAATTCAGTCGATAATACTTAGATACAATATGAATCATATAAAGATAGTTAAGTTAACAAAAAGATTAGTCATTATAAAGTAATTAGAGAGAATGTTATACTATTCTTGATTAGTAGTAGTTTAAGGAATTCTCTTTCCATAGTGAATTAACACTTGAAAAGGTGTTTTTAAATATCAATTATAAACCAATTACTAATTAGCAAGAACTAACATGATTAGATTCAAAAGAGTAGACATTACATTCATACTCTGTCCAATTGGAACATTAGATGGTGAAATGATTAAATTATGCATCATATCTATGCCATGGACAGGTTAAGTCAAATTACTATGATATTCATGATATTGGGGTAGTTATGATATATTACTAACATCAATCTTGATAAATAATTATAAAATGTTTAATTGGAGAATTAATGATAAATTAAATGGAGTTTTAATTTATCTAATTTTAATATGAATTATAATTATATTTGATAATCATTGCCAACATATTGGGGGCCTAATGGATCACACATAAAGAGTAGTTTAAAAGAGAAAAATTAATTTCAATTAAGTTGGACTTAATTATAAAGTTTGAGAAATTTTAGGGATCAAATATGAGATGTTTGCTTTTACTAAAATTAAAATAATTATAATTAGGGATTGACTTTAATTTTAATTGAAATATTTAATTTTGATAAAAAAAACACGCTAATGAATTTTCTATATATATATATATACGAATAAGCATAAGGGAACTAGCACTCTTGCTAATTCCTCTAAAAGACTTTAGTGTTTTTAACTACTATGTAGAAACTATCAGAGGTTCGACACATGAACAACTCATGATTGACACATCTAAAACGTTCGAAAGGATTTCAACAGGAATATCGAATCAAGTACAATTCATATTTTATGATTCGATTTATTAAGTTATTTAATTATTAAAAGCCAATCGAAAATTATAAAAATTTTATTTTTGTTGCATTTGTAATTTAATCACAATTGGTTTCCCAACAATGGCATCAGAGTCTCCTTTAATTATTTAACTTAAATTAATTTCTTGATTGTTATTGATTTGATAAAAATTAAGGTTGCAAATCTTGATTATTGTATTAACGTTTATGATTTAATTTTTTTAAATTGTTTTCAGGGAAAATTTTATGTTGCATTTCTTTGTTTGTTATCTGCTTCTAAAAATTATTTATAGAACTTGTCATGTATTAACTTTGCTTTTGCACTAAATAATTTCAAATCAAGAAGAAAAATTAGAATTACGGTGTATGTAGCCCTTTTTGTGTTTTTTTGGCTGTTTTGTTTTTATTTTTCTAGTTGTTTTTCACCTAAAGTGACGAAGGACTAAACCAGTAGCGATTCGCCACTAGTGAGTCGCCTTCTATTGCTAGCGACAACAGATTTTCACCAGTGGCAACTAGTAGTGATTATTTTTCGCCTACAATAGAAGTTATATAAAGGGGATCGAGGACTCCAATACGCGACATTTTAAGACATGAAACAGGAAGCTCAAACGTGGGATAGAAGCAGAGGAGCTGCGGCGGCAAATCTATAAAACCTAATTCTGGAAAAATGATATGGGGACACATCTTCTGCAGCAAATGCTGCTAGCGTATGCTTAACATTAGAGGTGGACTCACCTCACATAAAGTGTTATGGTGCATACCAGTGATCCGAATTTTGTTCCATTCCGGCCGGTACCGTATCGGCTGGAGGACGGAATTCGAAACGCACCTTCGGTACCGGACATAAATACCGGCCGATATCGGGGTTTTCCGTTGGGTACCGGCCGGTACCCAACATTCCGGAAAATTCCGGACAATTTCGGAATTTTCCGGAAGCTTAGGGACTAAAG
>JANIPN010000003.1:50869549-50889179 GCA_027478595.1 Erythroxylum anguifugum
AGTGAATGCAATGAAATCTATCAGTCTGACCCAATATTACCACAATACCCCTTTGCTACCAGTAGCGGGATGTTACACTTAGTCTTTGGTTGTTATTTGTAATCTTAGGCAAAAAAAAAGGAGGATCCTCAAGTTGTAGATGTATAATTAAGGAAAGCCAAGGAGTAATGTAATTTACACTACTAAAACCAATATATATCTTTTACTTCTATTAATTAATCTGCTTGATTTTGAAAGTTTGTGAGACAAATATAAGGGTGCATACCAATTTATCGTCAGCTCATGATAGTAGTAGAAATTCATCAGTATAAGAGGCAGTAAAAATGCACTGATGTATCCAATTAATGAAAGTATAAGGAAAGTCAGATGCCTTTAAAGTATGTAGGATATAGCTCAAATGGATTGAATCCAATGCTTTATGGAAATCCATTTTAATTACATAATTATTATTGGAATTTTTCCTTCCATATCCTTTAATAACTCCTAGGCTATAAGAATGTTTTCTCCTATCAAATTATGATAAATTCTCTTTGGGATTCAATGATGATAGGTTTCAATACAACCTTAATTCTAAAAGCTAAATTTGGAAATAAACTTATAAATGATATTGTAACAATGTCTACGTCTGAATACTTTGAAGGAACTTGGGTTTTGCATTTTAGGAATGAAACAAATATATTTTTTTTAATTTCCCTTAACATCTTGTCATTTTTAAATAATTCTAGAACAAATTTAGTTATTAACTCCTTGATGAGCTAGGGTTTTTTTTTTCAGAAGTGCATTCAAACTATTAGGTCTAGGGGATTTACCTTAATTAAGCTTAAAGATCACTCTCCTAACATCTTCAACAATAAATGATGCACAAGGAAGTTTGCTTCTACCTATATCATCTAATCAATCATGAATGATCTAAGTAGGCTAGCAGACGAATTCTCACTTTTTTTTGGAGCTAAAAATGCCAAGGAAATAGTCATATGCTTCTTGCTTCATCTCTTCTAGATTTTGAGCTATAATACCATTCTATCTTGTAAGGGAAGTGATTCAGTTGATATTCTTTCTTACTGTGATAGATTTATGAAAAAAAGATGAGTTTTTGTCTCCCTCTTTCAACCATTGTATCCTTGATCAATGTCTTTATAAGTAATTATGAATCTCTAATGTTTATTCTAATAGTGCTCGTTTCTCCTCCATTAGTTTGATAATCTCTAAGGTCTTGGTAAAGATCCTCCTAGGAATTCAAGTAAAATGAAGATAAGATCAATTTTATGTTCTAGATTTTAGATTGATTAAGCTACTTAAGCTCCTAATTCACCAATTAAACTTACCTTATACATATAAAAGCCCCATAGCCTTAAAATGTTGAAGATAGTCCCCTAATGATAGCTTCTTCAAATTCCTCAACCTTAATCAAATAATTATTTAAGCAAAAAGGAGATCTCTTTGGTAGTTTAAGAGTAAGGTTCTTGATGATGATCAGATAATGGTTAGTTTGAGAGTAAGGACCAAAGGCAAATTATGTGTTGTAGATTCCAGATTGATTAAGCAACTTAAGCTCCTATTTCACCAATTAAACTTACCTTATACATATAAGAGCCCCATCGCCTTAAAATGATGAAGATAGTCCGTTGATGATAGCTTCTTCAAATTCCTCAACCTTAATAAAATAATTATTAAAGCAAAAAGGAGATCTCTTTGGGAGTTTAAGAGTAAAGTTCTTGATGATAATCATATAATGGTCAGAGAAGAGTATATTACCAAATAAATCTTTACTTTCTGAAAAATTTAATAACTAGGCCTTATAAACAAGAGCCCTGTCATGTTTCTTCCTTATATGCCACTTTTGTTTGTTATTTCAAATATAGAAATAACCTTCCATTTTTAAATTTTTTACTTCAATTTGTTCTACTTATCTCCAGAAAATGCTTATTGAAGTTCATTAAACATGTATTACCATCAGTTTCTAATTAGTGCATAATATTGTTATAATCACCTAGGATTAGTTAAAAGGAGCTAATGAAATTATGGATATTATTTAGCTTTTCCTATATCTGATTCCTTTGAAATGCATTATTTGCACTATAGTGAAAAATAATCTAAAACTTCAGTTTTTCTTCGACCAAGGAGGTTGCAATATGAATAAATTAGTTTAAAGATTCCAGAAGAGATAATTATATTTTGTTTTAAGCCAAAAGCTAAAAATAGTGATTATTATAGTGGAAATGGTTATTAGAGATCCAACTCCAGTGACTCTCCAGACAAGGAATCTTCTTACACTTGTCTCTTTTGAGTTTTGTTTTCAAAATGCCTATGAGCATAGGCTTTATTTCCATAGTATAATTCTTGAGCAAATGTTGTTTTTTGGGCAATTGATTCCCCTTACAATATACGTAAGGATGGCCATTACTGGTAGGTTAGGCTTCTTCAGCCTTTGGTTTTATTATTCCTTCTTGATTTTCTTCTTGTTTCTTATTTGAAGTCTTATAGAATAGCTAATTTTTCCAAGTGTTCATTATAAAGTTTGAACTGATTCCTGTTAAGGCCTTGTTCTGGTTAAACTAATTCTCGTTATGCAGAATTTTAGCATTTAGACTTAGAGTGACTACATGTTTAGCCTCCCAAATGCTCATAATAGGAAGTAGTATTCCCTTAATCAACTAACTCCATTCCCTTCAACCTTTTAGGATCCTAGACAAGACTAGGGTCCTTATTGGTTACTACCTCCGAGTTCCTTGTTTTATTTAAATGTTCCTCAATTTTTAACCCAAAAAATTTAACATAATCTTCAATGATAAATCTCTTGCTTGTAGGTTTCCATGCTTTTCCTTGTTCAGCTAATGTTGGTCTTTATTAATAAGAGAATTTATCTAAGTCTTTATAGATAGGATCATTAGCTCCAAGTCTTTGGAGAGGAACAGTATTAGATAGCTCCTTCCTCATATCCATTACCACACAAAGCTTAACATATCCAATTCTTTTTAAAAAATTTCTAGCCTCATCCATTCCTATTGGTTTCCTTATGTGTCTTGCTAAGTAGCTCAAACCCTTGGTGGATCAATATTCTAAGGAAATATCATAGATGTTTGTCCATAATGGTACTTGGTTTTGTTGTATAATCTCAAGATTCATATCAGGCTACCAAAGTTGGAGAGATATTAGCCTAATGTTAAAGGCTAAGAACCTACCTAAATTGTTTTTTGAACTTCAACTTTAAAGTGGAAGATATACAAGAGGTTATTTTCACAAAGTATTTAGTCCTAATAGCTTCCAATGGTATATAGCCTAATTATTAATTACAAAAAAGTTGTCCTTTTTCCCTATAAAATAACCTACTAATGATAAGGACCATCTTTTGGCTCCTTCTTTGGGGACCTCTAGAGTTATGTAGTAATGGTGCTCCCTCTTGAGGATAAGGAAGGACAAAAGTGGAGTTTGACTTGAGGAGCATCTCTAACTACTTATTTCCAACACAGTTTAGAGTTTGCCCATTGGAGGGGCTTGATTGAGAAGAGAGAATAGTCTGAGTTAGGTCCTAAGGAGCGGATGCTGAGCTTGGAATAGTATAAGCTAGGTGAGAGCCAACATCTATTGGATAAGGGAAAAAGGTAAAATTGGGAAATAGAAGATGAACCGAAAAGTTTAGGGAGGGGCTGAGAGATGGGGAAGAGAGAAGCAAATTTTGTCAGATTAATAGAAAAGACATCAACGACAGGTTATGGGGAAGAAGAATGCATAATTATAAATATTAAAAGTTCATATTAAATCCATGGAAAAATTTAAAAAATAGTTACAAATATGGTAAAGAGAGTTGGTGGGAAAATGGAAAAGAAAAAAGCCAATAAAGTTAATTGGACAAAAAGAGATCAAAGAAGACTAAAAGAAGAGAGGAACAAAATAAGAGGAAGGAGGAGGAGGAGGAGAAGGAGAGGAATACAACTACTTATGAAAGAAACTAACCAAGAGCAGTTCAAAGCCAAACAAGTTCCTGCAAAGAATAAAAACACAATAAGATTTGGAGACAAGGAAGAGCTTGGGAAAGAATGAAGATAGGAGGACTGACCAAATTAAAGAGGGAGATAAGGACAAGAAGGATGAAGGATTACAGAAGAAACATAGTGAAACTACAAAGAGGGACACATAATTATCAATACTTTCAAAGTGATAATATTAAAAGATCTTATAAGATAGATAACATAAAGTTGGTGCAAGAAAATTTAATATGGAAAAGTGTCATGAAAAAAGATAAGCTTATCTCTGTTTAGTCATTTTAGACTAAATTATTTATTTTTGTTCTTGTATTTAATCTAAAATTTTGTTTTTCTTTCTACTTTTGTCTTATTTCAAGGACTCAATGAAAATAAATAATTTTGACATTTGAAAAAATATATAAAAAAAGTAGCATTCAAACATTATCTAAGTTAGTGAAAAAAGATAAGTGAAATAAAAAGTAATTTATCAATGGTCTATCCCTCAACTTCTTATGATATAATTTTTTGTGTTATGTGAATTGTGTATCTTATTTTCTCTTTATACTAATTTAATTAGGAATATGCTTTCAAAATCAATATAAAAAAAATCTCATTTAGACCCTTAGTTCTCAAGAACCCAAACTAAATAGGAATTTTTTTTTCAAATAATTAAGTCCTATACTTAGTGGCCAAATACTTAATATAGATCCAATCGTAGAATGAACCTAATAAAATAAATCATTAAAAAGTAAAGTAAGATTAATAAAAATCCAAATTCATCTAGATTAATAACTATAAGCTCAAGTCCAAACCACAGGCCTGTACAATCTTAAGTACAAATTTATTAAAATCAATCCAGAGCCTTTGGTACTAACTCATGTGCCTTAGGATTTTTTTAATCCCTCATTTTATTAAAATTTGAAGCCCTAAGGCACATATATGAGTATTTTATTAAATAAAAATTCATTTAATAAAATAAAAAGTAAGATTGAAACTAAGACCAAAATAGATTCCAAATTTATCTGACAAGCTTAAGTCCAAACCACGAGCTGTACAATCTTAAAACTCAACGAGCTAGTATTAATTCCTATAATTTTTTATTTCAAAATTTAATCCAAAATCCATTGGTTTTAGTATTGGTTCTGTCAGATTCTGCTGGAGCTGGACATTGTTATCTGGATCCATGACCTTGTAAGATTATTGCCGCTGAATACCTGCAAAACAAATATGGCACGTCGGGGGTTGTTTCCTGGAGGGCCCCTCTGACGCTCAAGTTAGTCTAATGGAGAAGGTTTTGGTCGCTGAAAACAGAGAAAAATAGGGTTGTAATCTCGTACCTGTATCATGACAAAATAGTACCTTATATATAGGATAGATTTTAGGTTTAGGTCTTCACGTAGGTCTTTACGTTTGCATGGGGGACTAACACCTGCGAATGAGCTTCGGACGTATGGACCTAGACCTGGGCCTGGGCCTGGCACAACCGACCCAACCAAGTATTTAGACTCATTTTCTAAATACTAAAACCAATAAAATTTCTCATTTCACTTGAAAATGAAAAATAGATTCGTATAAGGCCTATAAGCCTATTAGCTTAGGATACTATTAGCTTAGGATACTAGATTTCTTTTTTTAATTCTGAAAGATCAGAGGAGTTACAGGATTGTAGGTGCAGAGTATGTTTAGGACATGAATTGGACGCCGAAACATGAACTGGACTGAAGAGCAACAGTTATTGTTGGGCTATGATGGAAAACAGAGATCCATCCATAGACACTCCTTCAAGCCCGTTGTATGGATTGTTTGGGATCTTTGACTGTTCCCCACCTTATCCAACACCTCCTACCACCAATGCCTTGTCCCAGCAGCATATGCCTTTCCATGGATCCTCTTCATTCCTCCTACACTCAAAAATTCCCAGCCACTTGAATCAACTTAAGCTCAGGAAGCCATTGGAAACCTTCCAATTGATTCCATTCATGGCTTGTGCAACTACAAGACCCATTTTTTCCTTCCACCTTTCTCAAGTTGCCCATCCAAAAGCCAGAACCCATATCCGCAAACTACCTTTTGTTTCTATTTGTAAGCCTCAAAAGGCTCATTTCACTGTCCAATCCATTGATTTCTCAAAAGAAGACAAGACACCAACTTCGAACCAAACCAATACATCAGCAACAGAATCCAGCACTGGTGCAGCTGAAGCTGAAGGTAGTGAACGAAAGTTTGATAAACGAAGGCTAGAAGAGAAGTTTGCAGTTTTGAACACTGGGATCTATGAGTGCAGATCTTGTGGGTACAAGTATGATGAAACTGTTGGTGACCCATCATATCCAATACCACCAGGGTTTCAGTTTGACAAGTTGCCTGAAGATTGGAGGTGTCCAACTTGTGGGGCTGCCAAAAGCTTCTTTGAGAGTAAGAGGGTGGAAATTGCTGGTTTTGCACAGAACCAACAGTATGGTCTTGGAGGCAATACACTCACTTCTGATCAGAAGGCTCTTTTGATATATGGAACCTTACTTTTTTTCTTTGTTCTGTTCTTGCTCGGGTATTTCCTGCAATAATGGATAGAAAGGGCTAACAGTTTTCTACTTTCATCATAAATGTTAGGTAATTGCTTTACTCCTCATTTAATATATGTCCAAACTCATTCCGAGGGAAACTGAGGCTTTGATAAATCCTACTTATTTCAAAGGCTTTATAATGAATGAATCACACAAAAGTGCATAAAAGCCATTATCTGAACCTGTAAAAATTGTAATCTTTTTTTTTTTGGTAAATATAAAAATTGTAATCTTGCCTACGAGTTATTGCTAAGCCATAGAACTCGTACTCAAGGTCAAAGATCAGGTAATCAATGCTCCTTTCTTGCTTCTCTATTCTAAATTTTTTGTTTTATGGGGGTGGAACGGAAACATTTAAGCTAACTAAAGTATGAAGCTCGTACTCAATGTCAAGTACTCCATGATTTGAACTGACGCAAAGTACATTAACAATTTTAAGAGCACAAGGAATAAGCTCTCATGGCTAAAAGTTATTCATACAAAGTGTTAAAAACATACAAACTTCAGCTTCAATGGATTGCATCAGCAATACTATACAACACAAACAAGCAAATTTTGCCGAGTACACTCCTTAAAAAGAAATAATGTTACAGGTTCTACTACTCTACTAGATTCATTCCCTATCTATCACAAAAATGATAGCATTAGAACATGGGCGTTGTACATTTTCCTCTGCTAGTGAATAAAAACACCTAAAGGGCATGGACCAACTCCAAGTGTGTACTTGTACAATATGCTAACTCCCCTGCCAAGTTGGAACTGTCTTCAAATGTCATTCCTGCACTATACATGCCCGTTTTGAGCATACATGCCTAACCAGAACCTGTAAATTATCTCATCATGCTCGTCATGTAACAGCTCATCTCGGTGACATCAGTGTCAATATATCTCGAGAAAGACAACAGACGTACCCTGGGCTACCCTTCTCGACAAAGCATGCCAAACCTTATAGCTTGTTGAGATCAGGAATTTGAGCTGCAGGATCAGACGTATCCTGGGCTACCCTTGTCTTAATCTGATAAACCTGCTTCACCTGCTTTTCTGGTTTGAGGTACATCCCAGCATTTCCATTTTGACCTTTATCGATCCACTTGTTTGGTGGCGTTGGAAGCGGACCCACGTTTTGCTCAAACTGGTGGTGGAAATTCTGAATTACTGTAGGTTGTTTACTTCTGATATTTTCTTCCATAGTCAACGCAGACACACCAGTCCTCAAATCATGGTATTGTATCCTCTCTTGAGCTCTAAGGTTGTGCCGATTGCCTTGTACATCATGGGGTGAGGGAGGATATCTGGCATTGCTCACCAGGCCTTCCTGGTAATTGTAATATCCATTATAGTTACCAACATCATCAGCATACCCCTTTTCATAACCAGAAGATCCAGCTGGCCTCATCCTATTGTATGAATTGCCTTGAACATTTCGGTATGGTGGTTGCTCAGGTAATCTAGAGGATGAGCCATTTGTTTTCATGTTTAGCGTGTTTTTCACCAGTCTATGAGCTGCTTCTCCCAATAAAGGACCAGCTATTGCTCCAGCCACTTGCGGCCTGTAAACAGATGTTAAAACAGAGTTCAATCATTAATAGATGCAATATAGAAATTGTACTTGCTACTCTGAGATCCTCTCCATAGGGGAAGCTGAGATTCAGCACCTTTACCTATCCTCCACTTCATACATCAATGCAAGTACATAGTTTCTGTTGCAAATATCACCTCAAACACAGCAGTTGGACCCCCAAGGAACAGATATAACCAAACCAATCCACTAAAATGATTCCAAGGTTCAGAGAGACCAATTGGATATGTGATTGCATGTATCTAAACTTTTATGCCTACCTTTCTCTGCCTTGCTGGTGTCGGCCATTGTTGTCTTCATGCCATAGTGTAGGGAAGGGTTTAATGTCTATTGGTTTCAGTATCTGCAGCATAAGTAAACTGCAGTCATTCAAGAAAGTACAATGTATAATTTGCTATGACATTTCCATACAGAGGAGATGCAACATCCACAGCAAATGGCAATTTATGAAATTTCACTTGTTCCTCAATAGCAAAAATCATGTTTCTTTACCCATTCCTACATGAATAATTTCATATGCATTGTAGAAAAGATCCCAGGTTAAAATCGAATTCAAAGTCAGGCTGCTGAAACACAAAAGTTGCATGTAGTTGCTACACATCATTGCCTCGTATGTTTTGTAAGCTAAAACCCCAAGATAAACATCAAGCTTCTGCAACACAAAAATGCCTTTAGATGCCACCTAACATCACTCCCAAATGATAGATCTGAGAAATATCGAAAGCTTTTAGACAATGGAGCGCTAGACCTTTTTTTGTCTCCTTCAGATATAACTTCTCTTAGTTTACCATTGTAGCAATAACTCTACCTTAAACAAACAAACAAACATGTCCCATGATCTTAGTGGATGCTATCAATGTCCACTATCCACTTCCTTGGTTCTCTTGCTCGTATATAAAAACCAGTAAATTATTTTGATAAGCATAAAGAATGAGGTACCTTTTCAGGTATGACAACACCTTTTGGAGGTTCTGGGGTGTGTTTATACTTCAAAGGGTTAAGATATGTGACATTTCTGCATCGCCAAAATAAACCAGTATTTTAGAGGAGTCATCAGCTTCCCAAAACGGTAAGAGCAAAAGCATTACATACATAACGCAATTATCCTCTATGTCTTGCAATCCACTAACAGGGGATGGAACGGAACTTTTCCAATCATTCCTCTCAGATAACCAAAGGCATCCATTCATTCCACCACTGCAAAGAATCAGCCACAGTTAAAATGCAAGACAGCAGACATCAATAATAAATAATGACCAGAAGAAAATAGTAATATTGGAACAAACTAACCTTGCACTTGTATCAATCTCAACAGCAAATTTTTCTCGTGGGTATAAGGGATAGCAAGCATGATAGTATGAGATGATTTGTCGGGCCAGAGGATGAGCTCGATGTACATATAATAAGTCTAGCATCACACTATTTCGGAACTGTTCTTCTTCCTGTATGCAAGAAGTTGAACATCAGCGTAGTTGAGTATTTAAATCCACCAGAAAGACTAGTTAATAAGCATGGTTATTTTCTTGACCATAAAGTTTTCGATGAACCCCTGACCTAGTCCAAAATCTACAGTTACAGAAATATATTGGTGTAACAGTATCTATTACATAATTGATAAGACTAATGTTGCATGTCCTGACTCAAATGATGATAGAAAATTTTCATATATATCCACTCAATTTTTTTCTTTTAAATCAGTTTTAGAATAAGTATGGTCAAACTTTAGTTTCTCTTGTTAACACAAAATTGTTTTCAAATTCATAGTCCCATGGTCATAACTGTACACATTTTCCAGAAAGTCAGTTAAATAACTTCCCAAGTTTCAGAAACTACTGCCATTTAAAACATTCACTAAGTGGTAAACATGTAGTCAGAACCTATGATAGTTTAGAAACAGGATGCAACGGCAAAAGTTACTAAGGACTAGTTCAGATATTAATGTTCAGACCGTCAAAGTGGTCTCGAGCTTCCTGGTTTGAGCAAGCAACTTTCTCTCGTCAATGAATGGCAATTTAGCAACACCCTGAACTCCAAAGCAGAAAGGATGATTAATTTCAATTTTTACAGTAAAAATATTTGAAACTTTTCTTATTACTCGGTAAGGAAGAAATTACCTGCCAGGCAAAGCGTTTTCCATTCATGTCAATCTCAAAATCTGCCAAAAAAATAAAAAAGAAAATTTGTTGAAATATCCTTTGTATATGAGGCTAATATTTCCAAGAAAACATATTGTTAACTCCATTCAATCCACTTACCTGAGGGGAAAAACTTAGAGAGGGGTGATGATGGGTCAGTCATCAATTTCCTGTATTCTTTTGGCAAAGCATTAGAACTGTAATGCACATATCGATGCAGTAAGAACAAAGAAGGTTAGTAGATGCAACATCAAATTATAAGCAAAATTAGGGAGAATCATTTTTAAGGTGACAGAAAACCTTGCTGCTGGTAAGGTACCCATCAACTGATCGAAAGGTTTAAATGGCTCCCCTGGGAAAAATGTTATTTCCAAATCAATTAAATCCTTAAGGTCCGAAGCAAATGGAGCATAATGGTAAGGATAGAACCTGAAAAATAAAGTGGAAGGATAAAAATGTTAGTGAAAAACAAAAATATCAGTTCCATCTAAAGTTATACACTGTTAGAAAACATCATTCAGACTTTCGGGGTTTTGCAACTAATGTACATGTCACAAAGAGCTTCATTATTTGGACCTAGAAGCTACAAGCTAAAAGCAATAACTAGCATAACCATCTCTACAAAGTAAATGTAGTTTAAGACTACCACAATTTTAAGGGTGGGGGAAAAATGGGTAAAATACTGCAAAATCGACATGGCCATGACAGATCAACAAAATAAGTTTTAATGAACATGATATAAGTTATCATGGTGAATGCAGAGTAGGATGGCAGTAGTATTAGGGGTGGTGGTGATGAATTGCTTAGGACAAAGTAGTCGAGGTAGCAAGATGAGTGCTATGTCACCAACTGAGCTACTTGAAAAACATAGTGACATTACCGGTGTTGGTTGCAGAAATAATTACATGTTCAGATAAATTCAGATAGTAATAAGGCATTATTAGGGATGGCAATTGGAGCTCGGCCCGGAGCTGCCTGGCCTGTTGATAAATAGTGATAAAGGCATTTACTAGGGATGGCAACTAGAGCCTGGCCTGGGCCAGGGAGGGATGTCAAGGCAGCCAGAGCCCCTCCCCCAAAATGATGTTGTTTTAGTTTAATTGCCCAAAACAACGTTGTTTTGGTCTGTAGTTTTAAGAAACTCAAGACCAAAATAATGGCCTTTTGGGACAGCACAGCCCATTGTCATCCCTAGTTCACATTTTTTTTTTTCCACTCTCCTCACAGAAGATCTTTCTTATCAGCTTTCAAGTCTGTTTGCCTATTTACCCTATAGAGAAACTCACATCTGAAAGAAGTTTCAAGGTGTAGCCTGCAACAAACACTAGTTCTACAGGATGAAATATCACACCTGTGAAATTTCAAATCTTTCACCATTCAACACATATGCAACATACCTTGTAGTGAGTATATCCTTATCACGAGGTACCTAAGCACATTAATCATATACATATCCACCAACCCACATGTGCACATAGACCAGTATATCCACATATGACAGCTAGGGTTTGCATTTAGACTACCCTAAGCATATAGATGACATAAAGAAATGTAGGGTAAAAATAGCAGAAAGGGTAATTTAATCTCATGCTAACTCAAACTGACCATTTCCAAGAGCAAACACCTTGGTAGTAATAGTGGCAAACCCAACATAAACCTTCCACATACTTCCACACCTGTACACACAAACAGATATTCCGCATTGTCATCAAACAAAACGTTTTCGAGACAAACAGTACTAGTGAAATAGTCCACTATGACCAAAACAAATATTTAGCAAATCTAGCTCATCCTTGGATATTTTAAATGTATGAACTTGGCAACTATTCCCTTCTATATTTTCTTTCATCATATCTTACATTTTCACTGTTTTTAAGGGCATGGGGTAAGGGGGAGGTAATGTTTTCTTTAAGAACATAGTAGGTGTTAAATGAAAAACCCATCACTCAGTTTACTTGCAACAAAAGAGAGTTAGAGAATCATCAGAATCAGAAAAGACAGATGCAACTTACTACATCTTTTCTGACTTTGTCCATCTCCTCTGGAGTTGATACACCAAATTTCTCAGCATAATACCTTTCTTTGTATCCAGGTTCCCCTAATTTAACCTGAAGACAATTGCAGTGTAAAATATAGCATCACAGAGATGAATAACTTAGTTCTTCCCTTTCGAATGAAATGACTTTGTCCTTGTCAGTCCTTCCAATTGAGAACCATATACATAATTAGATGCCAAATAGTAGTTTTAAGAAAGGACTGCAAGCAGTTTGGACCATTTCATGACAAGGAGAAAAATATATAGCCGCACAAAGCACATTTAACCTTCTAAAATGCTGAAATAACTAAACTGGAACAGGTTTACCAGTTAAATAGACGAGTTGAATATTTAGATATGGCACACATCTTGTAGAAAGTTAAATTGAAAGTTCTTGCTGATTGAAACCACAAAGAAAAAAATGTTTTCACATTTTTAGTCCTTTAACAAGACTGGTCACAGCTCAAACTGGGCTGAAATTGATAGAGATCGGAAGAACTTGGCCAATCAGTTCATAATTGCGAATAAAAGAAATGAAACCTCCAATCATTTTTAAGGTATGCTTCAAGAGAACACTCGGTATTGACTACCCAGCTATGATAGAGCCTTTTATCTGGACCTCCTTCGTATTCAATAAAAGTGCAGTAAATAAGTTCCTATATCTCCAATCTTTATTTGATATCTAACTGATCCATATATACAGCAACAATTAGAACAGTCAGATTCAAAAACCTTGTCAACAATTGGTGCTTGTTGCTCTCCAGAGGACTCCCTTTTTGCTCGAAATTTCATTTCTTCGTTATTCTCCAAAGCCTGAGAAGAATTTACCGTAAGAATGAAAAACTAGATTCTACATCCTAGTTTTCTAGGTTACAAATAGGCAGAACCGAATATGTGAAAGTTATGTTATGTGCTTCTGATTTGACAGGAAATGAAAATAATTAGACAAGGGTAAGAATGGAAGAAGAAAGTAAACAAACAAAATGACAAGGAAGAAGAAGAAAAAAGTCTCCCTGACATGCAACCACATGTGTACACCATATCACCTTTTTGCCCACTAAACTCTTCACTGCCAGCTGACATTCTATGGGGCATTTCTATATAAAAACTTGGGCTACTTGTAGCCTATAGAAATCTGACGACTAGAAATCAAACTCAGCATTTCAGATGTAAGGCAGCTTTGTTATGTGAACAATTTCAGTCAGTGGACCAATCATCCATCTGTTTGGAACATAAATAATTCCCAAGGTCGTTCAAATTTTGATCTAACCTACATGGTGATTGTTACCAAAAAAAGTTGCCAAAAATTCAAACAAAAAAAAGCATGAAAAAAACCTCAACAAGCACCAATTAATATTTGCACTATGAGTCACTTCATCTGAATAAAGGTGTTCTTCAATTATAATTTTGAAACAGTCACTAGGTAGTGAAGCATTGCAACGAAATACCTGCTGTATACGAGTCCTTTTCTGAAAGATTTGTTCTTCATAAACAGCAACAGCTTGAATAAAATGTTCAACTCTATCCAGGAAAACCTGCGAATAACAAAATTCCGATTAGTATTATCATACGAGAGAACAAGGATCTCAATCTAATACAAAATCCTTGAATAGAAGCAGCAGCCAAATGTTATACTAGACTAGAAAATTTCATAAAGTATCAGGTACTTGTAGAAGATGCATCAAATACACTTGGAAAATTAAAGAAAATTATCAGACAATCATAATTCTTTAGCTTATGAAAGGAGAATGTATATAGTTGTCTTGAAAGAATGTCCAATTAAAAAGATTGAGGACAATTATAATTATAATAAGACGTAGAAAGAATATTGATATCGATTGCTTACTGAGGCCAAGAGAATGGATACCTCTGAAGAAAGGAAATGCCAGTTGTAGGCAGTAGGGAAGAAAAATTACCTCACCCGCTTCAGTAAGATAACCACCCATCAGAGAGAACTCCCTTCTGTACACGTGCATCAGTAAATTTATGGCACCCTGAAGAATTTTGCAATGAGAATGAATTAAATAGACCAAATGAACGGCTAGCAGAAATAAAAGTGAGTGTGGGAAGAAGCAGAAAATGAAAATAGCCATCAAGCAACATCAATATTCTTCTCAAAACTGTTATGCCAGATATAGAATAAGGAAGAGACACACGCTAAGAATAAGATGAGTAAGGTAGTGTTTTCTTCTGGTATTGGGCTCTCTAAAGCAATGACTCATACATACCTCCCTAATTTCCAATGTTGGCATGTGTGGGAGAAAGTCATTGCCAACAAAGAAACAAAGGAATACAAAGTCATCTACTATCCGTTCAAAGTTGATTGTAAAAGGAGGGTTTGGAATGTCCAAGTCATACTCCAGATATTCTCGTAGCACCCAGATATGGAGGAACTGTCCAAACAATGAATCATTTTAGATAGAACATGAAAATCACAGACAGAAACGAGGCAGACCTTAGTGGGGAACCTGATATTTCTTCTTATGAATGGGACTATCATCTACCAAGTTCCAATCTTCTGCATTATTTCCTGGTTTACCACGACAATCAGCTGCAAGATGACCAACTTGGCCACAGAGAAAGCATTTCTCTTGTTGTCCAGGAAATGTGACCATCTAAACAGTACAGGTGAACGAAATGTGAGTAGAATAATGACATAAGGCAACGGCAATACTTAATGACACCTGAGCCACTAACCTCTCTTAATATTGAAAAGTGGATTTCGTGCGTTGCTAAAGACAGCATAATCAAATCTGCATCCTGATCATTAAAAAAAATTAATGGGCATACAGAATTGAATAAATAAAGACTAAAATAAAACAGAGAGATCAGCAAGATTAGAAATGAAAAGGAAGGGTTAAAACAGGAAAACTTCCTCACCAGACCATACAAGCAATGTCGTGTGTTTGGGTCAAAACCAGGGTGGTTACGTTGTAATCGTATGTAAGACATGATTTTGTGCTCTCCTTCACCAGGGACATTCGAATCAGAAAGAATAACCTTCAAAGAATCACCCAATGCAGCCCCATAAATAAATTTAGAGAGACAAAGTATCCTGAAACCCAAATGTATATGAACAAAAATACAGAAGCGATTACTCCATAGGCAAGGAATGATCCGCAGAAGGAACTAAGATCAAGGATGACATTAAGTTCACCTTTGTATACCGCCAACCCAGGTTGTGGTTGAGTCGACTTTGTAAATAGTATTGAAGTGCAACAGAGAGTACTGACATAAACTGAGTGCCAGGAGTTATGACATTTGAATCTGATGTTTCAGGTTTTTCTTTAGGAGTCAGGAGCTTCCCTCCTGCCTCAAATTCCTTTCTCAATCTTTCCTCCTCAGCTTCCTTCAACATCAGATGTGAGGACAAGTCACCGATTTCAACAACAAACAATAATTACTATAAAAGAAACCTTACCGCTTCGGCTGCATCTTTTGCAGCTCTAAAGCGCCGAGTTCGTTGTTGGTTTATTTTAGCTCTTGGTGCAACCCCATCTATAACATTAGAAAGACAGTACAGTCATTACCCTAATCAAGATATAACTGAGAATGAACTTGATAAGGAGCATACCAATCGCCAAATATAGAAGCTTTCTTGGTCTAACCAATGAAAAGAGATGGTCAATGTAATCAAATACTGATTTGAAGACATCATCATATGTTGCAGGTGCAGGCTGCAAAATCAAGAAGTAAGACGTGGAAATGGCAAACCAAACATGGAACCATATGTTGCATCCACTTCAAACATAGCCTTTCACAACAAACACTGTGTCCTCAACTAAACAAAGTGAAAAGAAAACTGGCTCCAAACGAGAACAATCAAACCAGGAAAAAAAATACGAATAACTGCAAAATTCACAAATATCAATAAGCACACTTTCACCACAATTCCTCATTATCAAACATTTCCAAAGTTCAACCATGAACCCCCTCTCAATGTTAAACCCAACTTAAACCTTAAAAATAACATTTAAAAAAAAGCTCAATAAGATCACCCAAAGCAGTACATTGCTTAGACGTGGTCAGCAGAAGATTAGCATATGAATACAATTACAAGTCCGTACCCTTCCTTCGGGGTGAAAACAGGGATGGATGATCCCATTCATGTCGAGGTATAAGTTATCAAATTCAATTCCATTAGGGTTAGGCTTCGAAACATCGACTTTTATCGGCACGCCTTTGCAGTCCTCCGTCGGGTCCTCGACGACGTCGGCAATAGCCAGTGGATAGCGGTCGGCAAGCCACCTGTAGAACGCCGGCACACCCATAGCTTTGATTGGAGAGAGGGAGAGGGGGGCAGAGAGACAGATCTGGACTGTGGAGACGGTCAGGGGCCTTGGGATCCAAGGGAGTATGGAAGCGTGTAAAAATGTAACTTTGGTCGCGCTACTGATCTGGGTTTTCGAGAAATAGCCGCCAAATATATAAAATTTAGGAATAAATAATAATACACTATGCTTCAGCTTAGCTTTTTGCTTACGGCCTAAGTAAAATGAAGCGCTTAGATGTGAAAGTTTGCTTTAGAATGATTGATTTTTGTTATTATGTTTTAATCCATTATTTCTTTACTTACCATTGAAATGAAATTTTGTTACTTTTAGTAAAGTATAGAATTAAAATAAATATTAGATTAATAATTATTTCAAACTATTAAGGAATATTTGCATATTTATATATCACATTTTGATAAGAAAATGTGAAATAAATCAATATTAGACGATATTTGATGTATAGATGCTTAAAGACAACATACCCATCATGCAGCACCTATCATCTCTCAATACCATTAATATGGAACTGTTTAACCATTCTTTAATAAAGGGCTTTACTCCTAATTGAACTGATCCTATATGGATGGATTTGAAAATTTTGTCATTGTATTTGTTTACTGACCTTTAGGTCAAGAGGTTAATGGTTTCAAAAGGCTTTGATTAAGGAATATTATATTTCTTTGTTTTGATGATGTAATCCCTTTCTTAAAAGAGCTTGAATTTTGATTGTTGATAAATTTGATATTTTTTAAACTTAAGAAATCTCAATAAAATTTTCAAAGTTTTCAATTATTATTAAATTTTTGTAGTATTCGAGATTGATGTCTTACGAATAGATTTAAAAATTCATTTCTTTAAGAATATTGATTTCTTCGGTTATAAGTAAGCCAAATTATCAAACTTATAAGCCAATCCTTGGCTCAAACTTCTTTATTCCCCAACCACTTAGACTTGAGGTGAGACTTGAGCTGAGAGCAGAGCAAGTCCAATCCTAGTATCTTCTTTCGATGGAATGAAACTAATAGACTCAAATCAATCACGTCAAATCCTCCGTTCTCTGTTCGAATCATGTTTTATTAAATCTCATGCATATATGTAAACGCTCTCCACTTTGAAACCATGGGAGTCCACTTTGAAACAACATTATACAAGGGAAAAATATTCCGTTAGAGATCTCCACTTTGAAACCACGTCATACGAAAACGCTCTCAACCCAACTAGTTATGATGGACATGCGGCAAAAAAAGTTCGTATAAGAGAAAGGAAAGAAGACCCCCCTCCTCTCGCACCGACTATACAGCACGATCCACCGAGCTATAGTATGGTGGCTCAGGCCAAGCTGAACCTGGAATGGGAGATAAAGCATTGGAGTGGCCTGAGGAGAATCCAATCGAAATTGCTGAGAGTGATATTACTCTTATATAAGGTAAACACGACATAAGAGTCGAACTATCAAACACCTTCAAAGGAAAACTAGATAAAGCATGGGCAAACGCAGTAGTAATTAAACTATTGGGACTCAAATTGAGGTTTAATTTGCTCAAGTCCATATTACACTCAATGTGGAACCCTAAAGGCCCTATGAAAATCGTCGACTTAGATAACGATTTTTACCTCATAAACTTCGTGGAGGAGAAGGATTACGTGCAAATTCTAACTCACGGGCCGTGTATCATATCTGGCCATGCACTCTTCGTTCAACCATGGTGTCCGGAGTTTAGACCTTCTACTGGTAAAATTACAAACGATGTTGCGTGGGTGCGCTTCCCCGACCTCCCCATCGCTAGATATCACCCTTCAATGCTCACCACTCTCGGCAACTTGGTGGGACGCACGATCAAAATAGACACCAACACACAACAAACTCACTATGGAAAATTTGCTCGAGTCGCCGTCAACAACGACCTCATCTCACCTCTCAGATTAATCGTCTAGCTTGATGGTGAAATCATCCAAGCAGCTTATGAGGGGCTACCCCAAATATGTTTTTCTTATGGATGGGTCGGTCATGGATCCTTGCACTACCCATCAAGGCCGCCCGATCAACCTGCCACTGAGGACATCACAGGGAACCACAAAAACACCACAACCTAAATAGCAGCGGCGCCTCTTCCTCAGGCGACCTCCGACCAACGGACTATGGTCTATGGATGCAGGTGCAGCATCGGACTCGCCGGACACCACCCACCGTAATGGTTCCAAGAAATGACAGGATCAACGACGCTTCACACATCGGATTGAAAGGATCGAGGTACACGACTCTTTCAAAAATCGAGCCATTGGACTCTTCAACGAATCATCCTCCAACAACTAGCATAAATCAAAAGAACAATTCCCAAGTTTCGTTAGATCATAACCGAAGGAGGGCGAAATCCCTAAACCCATCGTCTAATAGGGACAATAGACAGAAACCAGTGTCCTTTATCACCTGAATTGGGACTAATTCTCACAGCCCCCATATGACACCGTCAGGCAGAACCCAGGCTCAGCCAATGGGCCCGTACGCACCACTCCAGTCCATGGACCTCCCTTGCCAACTTCCTTCTTTGGTGCATACAAAGCCCAAGACAAAAGAGACTCCACGCCCAAACATAACCCGCGTGGCCTTATCAATCCCATCTTATGCGGAGGTGATACTGTTAGACCCAAATATCACTCTGGCCACACGAGAGGACTTGGGCTACGGAGACATGGAGAAGGACCCCAACGAAGACGATCTTCCAACAGTCTCGACATCTAGTAGAAATATACACAGGATACCCCCACCGTGACCCCCTGATCCGGACAACGCTTTAATGGCAATGATTGAACCTATTGTTGAGTACGATACTCAGATGGAGGAGACTTCTCAAGCCCACTCGACATTGGAGCCAACCGACAATGCAGTCAACCTTACTGCAGAATAGATTGACCTTTTGCCTATTGGATATGCCAATATTTATATGAAACTGTTAAGGGGCTAGAGGTAGGACCTTCAAGCCCATCATTTGTAAACGATCTAAAGGGGGGTTGAATAGATCTCTAAAACTTTTCGTAGAATTCTACAATAAAATCAGAAGTTAATTCACACAAAACCAA
>JANIPN010000003.1:51051234-51063240 GCA_027478595.1 Erythroxylum anguifugum
ATACCTTTCTCGGCCTTTTGGCTAAGATCAAGTGTAGTATCTGTTCTTATCAGTTTAATATCTGATACGTGGGCCATCGGCTCACATGATATTAAATTTATTTTTCAAGGGGGAGGACTCGTTTCAGTAGCTTGCTGCTGGAGCCCTCATGCGTCGTCCACGCCTTACACTACTGCAAGGGCCTGGCGCACCCCACCAAACCTTAGTTATTAAATCTTCAAAATTCTAGAGAGCCGTAGGTACATGGTGAAAGAGATAGATAAACTAGTCTAATAACCCTACCGTTGGTTCTTTCGCTCTCACAAACCATTCCATATTTGAGTTTGGTCTTCTCTCCTCACAAGACTCTTCAGCGGTTACTCTTAAGTTCTACCTTAGATTGTGCCTTGAACTTGAAGCTTATACTGAACATATGTTGGAGAGTTGTTGAATGTTTAAGAATGGACTTGAACATCTGCAATTTTGCATTGCCACTTACGTGCATTTGGAGTTTGATTCTTTTTTACGATTAAATGGTTGTATTTAAAGGATTCGTTTTGTTTTTAAGGGAAAAGAAAGACAAACAAAAAACGCGGCGTAACATCTAAGCCCTTACGAAGGGGTCTCGTAAAAAGGGTGCCTTGCTGGTCCCTGTAAAGCACATCCAAAATGCTCCGGGGAGGCTCCTGATTGATATGCCAACCCTGCTCAGCGCCAAAAGCTAAATGCGCCAATTGATCTGCACATTGATTCCCTTCACAATGCGTATGTTGAATGTGCACGTCTCACGCACGAGCGATCAACTCCTGAATACTTGTCACCAAAAAAGAAATTTCTGTTAGATCGTTCCGGGAGGAAGACAAAAGGATTCGTTTTTAGTGACGTGAAGAATGAACATGACACAGTTTTGTTGGAATTAAGAATATCTTAACCTTTTGCATTAAATTGAAAATTGGGAGTATTAGATGTGTCGCGGAAGGTTATGATTTTTTGATCTAGCTTACATACCTAAATTATTCTCATGTGAAAAAAGAAAGTTGGATTAGATCTATAAAAAATGCGTCCAATCCCACACCTGAAAGGTTCTCGTTCAATTAATTTGAACGATATAAATGGATCTAAATATTTATAGTAAAAATTGAATTCATTTATCCCGTTGAACTTTAGAAAATCTTTTTTGTATTATCATCTAAAAGTGAAACTTGTTGAATCTAGGTCATCTATTTCACAATTATCTTAAGACTACAAAGCATCAAATTTTAAAAAAGGAGATTGAATACATGAGTATCAAATCCCCTGTTCTAATCCTGTTTTCATTCCAAAAACAGTATAAAGAGACATTAAACAACGTCGTTAGGTAATTGAAACAAAAAGAACACGACTTTTATTTTGGTTACACTCATAATTATGATGTATTCTTTTTGATCAAACTTCTAATAAAGTATCAATTGGTCATAAAATTCCAAGAAGATGGAATTCGATATCCACCTAATGAGTAAAATTAAAAGGAAATTATTGTGTGATCCGTCACAGCTAATCTTTAAAAATGAAATCAAGTAGTCTTCTCATGAGCTCACTTGATAACCAAGCACTAATCTTTAAGTTTAAATCAAGTACTCTTCTCATAAGCCCACTTGACAACCAAGCTTATGATCCAAGACCCAGCTGCTAAGCTTATGCATGTAATCCACTGCTTCCTATCCAGCTTCTCAGTGCCTGCTACTTTATTCATAACCTCAACCGTTAGAACTTGAAACAAAATTATGATCATAAACACCACTAGAAACATCTTGCTCTTCTTCAATGCTTCAAATATCTTCTTCTTCTCCATCAGCCTCACGTTAAGTAGATTGAAAACTTGACAAAGGACGAAAGTGTTGAACACAAGGGTATTGGTAACTTTCTCAGTCAAGCCAAAAACTTGGGTTCCCTTGAACAGTAATGTCAATAGGACAATTACCTGGTAGATAGCCTGAACAGATAGGTTAATCCACATGAGCGTACTGACCATCAATAGCTGAGATTGGTTCACAGGAGCCCCCCCGAGCATAAGATCATCACTAGGTTGTGCTTTAAACAAGGCTAGTGCGGCCACTATGTCAACAATCACATTAACCCACAGTATCTGGAATGCACTAAGAGGGACCTCTCCGAATGAAATTGCTGTAATGAAAATTAGGACAAAGGCTGCGACATTTACTGTGAGCTGGAACTGAATGAACTTGCCAATGTTGATGTAGAGACTTCTTCCCCACCTTATAGCATTCACCAAAGAAACGAAGTTGCCGTCCAAAATGACCATGTCTGAGCTATCCACTTCAGTGCCATGTATTCCCATAGCAATCCCAAGATCAGCTTCATGTAGAGCAGAAGCATCATGGATTCCATGGCCAATCACAGCCATTCGAGAAAGATTCGGCCTCATGCTCTTCACCAGCAGACTGTTATCACTTGGAGATGATCTTGCTATAACTTTGATTTCGTTACTCTTCTCCAATCTCTCCCTTTCTGAGTAGCTTCTGAATTTTTCTCCCTCCACTACAGCTGTATCATTCTCGCCTTCCTGAGGATTGAGAATCCCACACTGTTTGGCCACAGCAATTGCTGTATGCACATGGTCTCCAGTGACCATTATGACCTTTAACCCAGCGTCTTTGCACAATTTTACGGCTTCTCGAACTCCTTCACGACATTGGTTTTCCAATCCGAGAAATCCCAACAAGGTGAGTTCAGTTTCTTCAAGATTATCGCAGATTTGTACACTATCTTCTGCATCTCTTTTATGGGCAAAGGCGATGCATCGAAGGCCTCTCTTTGCCATGCCAGTGATTATGTCCTCAAGCTGCTTCCTGTCTTCTTCAGTCATAAATTTAACTTCTCCATTCCTGTCATAGAAGTTTGAGCACATAGCCAGTATTAATTCAGGAGCTCCTTTCCAATGAGTGTGAATTTCCTTCTCTTCCCTTTTCCTAATCAATACCCCGCTTCTCTTCTTCTTAGGATCGAAGGCCTCAGCATGTATTACCTCACAATTTGTCTTTATTTCGCTAACTCTTGGACAGTTTTCTGGCACTGCCCAAGCAATTATTTGTTTCTCAATCGGGCTACTGCAGATCTCAGGATCTGACTCAGAAATTAGCCCTCTTACAAACAAAGAAGTGTTTAAGATTGCACCTTCCTTAAGCAGCTCAAGTGCATTTCCTGCGACCAAATTGTCACCATACTCCGAAATTGATTCTCTTCCCGGCCAAATCTCAGCAACTTTCATCTCATGTACAGTAAGAGTACCAGTTTTGTTTGCGCAGATTACGGCGATCTCACCCACTCTTTCACAAGCTGAGACTTTTCGAATCATAACATTATCTTTCTTCATTTGCTGGAAGAAATGGAAGAGACTTAAAGTAACAGCCAGTTGCAAACCTTCGGGGATCGCTAGTTCCACAACAGCTACAGCAGCATCGATAAACATTACGATCGTCTTGAACATATCAAAAAGCTTTGTCTCTCCACTATTAAAGAAGAGCACCAAGAACACAATCATTGCCACAGCCAATCCAACTTTACCGATCATAGAAGCTATACTGTGGAAGTGCACTTGAATGGGTGTGCGGTCTTCCGGTTCCTGGCTCATAGTGCTCATCATCCTACCCCAGCCAGTGTTCATGCCAACTGATGTAACTAGCATAGAACCACAGCCATCAATCACCTTTGAACTGGAAAGCAAGAATGGATTGTCCTCGACTGTGACCGCAATCGTGTTTCTCTCTCCAGTCACCACAAATTCCTCCACCTTTAGAGAAAAACCCTTCAACAGTAAACCATCTGCAGGTATTTGATCACCTACCTCCAAAAACACAACATCACCGACGACAACTTCAAAGACGGAAACTTTACGTAGTCTCCCATCTCTAAGAACCGGCACCTTGAAAACGTTTCTTTCATAAGAAAGCTTTTGCAATCGTTTTGAAAAAAAGAGCCTGCTTGTAGCAGAGAAGACAACTACAAGCAAGACAGCGACAACTTCGAATACACCTTCATACCAATCCTGCTTTAGTCCATGCCCGTAAATGTCAAATCCGAGGGAGATAAAAGCCCAGACTAACACGATTATGGAAGTCATGCTCTTGAGTGCTTCAAGGACAAAGAAGAAGAAGTTCTTGGTGGGCAGTCTCTCATAATTATTGGAACCAAAGTACCGTTTCCTCTCCTTGAGATCGTTCTCATTGCCGGAGATGCCTTTCGATATGTCACTTTGAAGAGTTGCAGTAAGTTGATCAACTCCTGCTTCTCGGTTCAGGGACTCCAGGCTTTTGTCCTTGACCATGTCAGCTAGTGTTTTTGGATTAATATTGAAAGGCGGGATTTGGTTCTCATGTTGGGCAGCATCCCCAGGAACACTACTACCAACTTGGTAGAGGGGCAGCATATGGATGGGAAGATAAGCGCTCAAAACCAAGAAACAGGAATTCTTTTTTATGGAAAGGATCTTAACCTAGATTCTGTGTAGGAGCCGAGGACAACACAAAAATGTCTGATGTAGGAAGATTTGTAATGGATCTAGGATATAAGAGGGAAATAAAATTGGCACAGGAGTATATAGAATTTCGATGTTCAGATATGTAGACCAAAAGTAGGGAACCAAAAATGAGTACAAGAGCTGTGTCACGAAGAAAGAAGAGAGAAAGAGAAGAATAGTGGTGAGGGTAGGTTAGATTGAATATGGCTGTCTTTAAAGAAGAAGAGACCAAGCTTCTCAGCAATGACAGGACGTAGTCACTTCCTTTGTTGGTGCATGCAGGTCTATGGTCCACCCATCTCATCTGGGTCTTAATTAGGAGGGGTTTTTGGGTGATCCAACTGCTTTTTCTTTTGTTTCATTCTTGTTGTTGTCATTTTTGACTTGTTTGCTACAATCATGTCTTTAGGTCATCCGTGTTACGAGAAAAACACAATGGTTTTCCTGTCAAAAAGGAAATTGGTCCTTATACTGCTTTTCGAAAAGAGCATGAAATTTACAACCCAAAGACTGACAAGCAAGGAAGATATAGGAATGGAAGCACACATTTACGTGTGCTTTGAAGAGAAATTTCTAATGATTAACGTATGTAGCAATTTCAATTTGGTTGGTTCGGCTGTGCCAGGCCTAGGTCCGGGTCCGGGTCCGGATCCATTCATCCGCAACCCATCTACAGGTATTAGTCTTCTATGCAAACGTAAAGATTTACGTAGAGACCTAAACCTAGCATGAATCCCATATATAAGATACTGTTTCTCCATGATACAGGTACGATAATACAACCCTAGTTTCTCCTTATCGGTGACCAATAGCTCCTCTAAAAAATTAACTTGAGCGTCAAAGGGACCTTCCGGGAAACAACCCCCAACGCACCTTCTTTATTTTGCAGGTATTCAGCAACCAAAATCTCACAGGGATATGGATCCGAATAGCAACGTCCTGACCCAGCAAAATCTGACAGAACCACAATTTTAGTTTGATAGAAAGCATACATAATTACGTTATCATATGTATAAATACAATTACGTAAATTTTCAATTGGCTAAGTTACTAAGCAAAATTTTAAGTTAACTTCTATTTTAAAGTACAAGTTTAAAATATATAACGATTGGATTAGATGTTGATAACAGTGTACCTACCATCTTAATTTTGGTTTTGATAATTAAAAGCATGCATGATTTAGTTAATTAACTATTGTACTTACTTAATGTTTGTTTCCGAGATCTGATTATATACAATACAAATTTTTGCTGATTAGAAATTGATACTTAAACATCACTTTGGTTGACCTTGATTTTGTGTTAAAAAGAGGATTTCATTTGATGGAGCCTCACTAAAGAGTTTGGCGGTGATCAGTGACGGAGCCAGAAGTTTAAGATAAGAGGGCCTAAATATTTAATTTTTTAAAATTTTAGGGGGACCAGTGTATCAATGAACTCCAAATAATTCCATCCTTATATATATATATATATATAAAATAAAAATAAAAATATTTAATTTTTTAAATATTGGAGGACCAGTGTATCATGGGCCCTCACGTAGCTCCGTCTATAGCGGTGATACGTGACATTCTCGTTCAAGTCGCCTCTTCATACATGTTTTTAATTACAGAAAATATAAAAGTATAACAATAAATTACTCCAAAGCTCTCATAAAGGAATGCACCATGTAACATGATCCACCAATCTATATATGATCCATCCATCTCGTAGAAATTAAAATATCCTTCAGTGAACCCATGTTTCTCTTATTTTAGTACTCCTTTTGGTCGTTTATTAATGCAATGACTTGTTTGTTTCTAGAAGAAAGGTACCTGTTCCTAGCTAAAAGGATTAAAAAAGGACTCGTTGGTGGAGACTTCCAGGAGAATGAAAAAAGAAAAAAGTTAGAATATCTGTGCCAATGTCAAAAGACATTTACAAGGTATTATTAATTATTCTCAGTCTTCCCAATAAATCAAATTCAAATGGTAAAACATTTTTGTTTTTCTGCTTCCTTTGCTTATTCTATTTCACCAAACAAGGGCAAGTGATACTTTCACCAACCAAAAAACTACTGAATACTTCTTCATAGATTATTTACTTTCACATAAATAAAAAAATATACATAATATTTATGTCTCAAAGAAGAGAAAATAGTTGTAAATGTTTTCAAAGAGATACTTAAATACTTTTTCTCATTAGTTAATCCATGATTAATATTAAAAATAATAAGATTTTTAAGATAGTATTCTATTTAAGCTTCAGTCTTGACAAGTAATTTATTATAATTTTAAAAATTAATTTTAAAATATAAATATAAATTCAAGTAAAAATTATGAAATGAGTTTGAAGTTCAGATTGTAAGAATATGAAGTTTAATTATTTTTCTATAACTTAGAATAATAATTTTTTGCAAAATTATTTAGTGTTGGAAATTCAAATGTGAGTGAGAATCCCACATTGGAAATAGATAGAATTAGTGAGGAGCATATAAGTGGAAAGAATCCATAAACCTAATCTCTTAAGGTTTTGGGTTGGAATTTAGTATTAAAGCCCACAATTATATTCCCTCACTAAGCTCATAATGAAGATTTCCCAAGCAAGTGGGCTCTTCTGTGTCAATAAGTGATATTAGAGCCATCATAAAGGAAGGTGGAAGCAGCTTTATGGAACGTCATCAAAGTACTCAATATAGAGGCCCATGATGGAAGACCTTCTGTATTACAGGGATATCTTTGATCCTATTGATGTGGATAGAGGTGTGAAAGATGATGTTCCTTCAAAACCTGAAAAGATATCAGACAAAGAATGGGAAAAGATGAAACAGAAAACTTTGAGCGCTATAAGACAATGGATTGATATCGGCATATTCAATCATGTGTCTCAAGAAACATATCCTTTTAAGCTCTGGAAGAAGCTAGAAGCTTTGTATGAAAGGAAGACTACTCACAACAAGGCTTTTCTGATTAGAGGCTTGTGAACTTGAAATTGAAGGCTATAAAATCAGTGTTGGAGCATCTAAGTGATTTCTAGGACATAATCAATAAGTTGACTATAATGAAGATCATTCTTGATGATGAGCTCTAAGCTCTATTCCTATTGAATTCATTATCGGATAGCTAGGAAACACTAGTGGTGACGATTAACAACTCAACTTTTATGAAGGTGTGCTCTTTTTGGATGTAATCAAAGAAAGTATATGTTTAATGAAGAAATCATAAGAAAGGATATTGAAGTTGACAACGTGCAGGCTTTTGTGACAGAAAACAAAGGGGAACAAGAGTAGGGGTCCCAATGATCGTGGCAAGTCTAAAAATAGTTTAAAGTCTAGAGCTTACAAAGAGTGAAGACATGCCACTATTGCGATAAGCCTGGACACATTAAGAGGTTCTATTATAAGTGGAAGAGGGATCAGAAAAAGCAGGATCAGTAAAATGATGGTGATGATAATAGTACAACTGCAACTGCTTCTAGCATGAATGATAAGGTGTTCTTAGTTTATGCAACTAGTGAATGTTTACATGTCAGAAATGTTGGTTCGGAATGGCTGATCGACATGGGAGCATCTTATCAGCATGTTGCAAAGATGGAGCATTTCTCAAGCTATAAGATCGAAGATTTTGGGAGTGTAAAGATGAGAAACCAAATTTCAGCAGAGATAATCGGTATGGATAATATCCTGGTTCAAAAAAACGTTAGATGCTTACTGATCTTGAGAGATGTATGTCACATCCCTCATTTAAGGCCGAATCTGTTATCAACGAATGTGTTAGATCAAGAAGAATTTAAGCACACATTTGGAGATAGGAAGTGGAAATTGTCCAGAGGCGCAATGATGGTAGCCCGAGGAGAGTTTTGTTGCTCATTATACAAGATATACTTAAAGGTGTGTCCTTTTTGAGTTTAGTAAATTTATTTGTCAGTTTGCCCATGATTTTTTTCCCACTACATTGGAGGATTTTTCTCGTTAAATCTTGATGTTTATTTCATCGTTTAGTTTCTTATTCTCGTATTATTCTGCTACTGCAATTTGAAGAGTTAATTTTTATTGTTGATATTCGGTTGACTTTTTAGAGAATCAAAATGATGGTGATGATAAGAGTACAATTGCAACTACTTCGAGCACGGATGATGAGTTGTCCCTAGTTTTTGTAACTAGTGAATGTTTCCGTGTTAGAAATGTTGGTTTTGAATGGTTGATTGACACGGGAGCAACTTATCATTGTGTTCCAAAGATGAAGTACTTTTTAAGCTACAAGAGTGGAGATTTTGGGAGTGTAAAAATGGGAAACCAAAGTTCAGTCAAGATAGCCAGTATGGGTGATACTTGGGTTCAAACAAACATTGGATGCTTACTGACCTTGAGAGATGTACGACACATCCCTGATCTAAGGCTGAATCTGTTATCGGTGAATATATTAGATTAAGAAGGATTTAAGCACACTTTTGGGGATAGGAAGTGGAGATTGTCTAATGGCGTAGTGACGGTAGCCCGAGGAGAGTTTTGTTGCTCATTGTACAAAACATATTTAAAGGTGTGGGGTAATGGTTACACAACTGATGAGGAAAATTCACTAAATCTGTGACATTGACGATTGGGACAAAAGAGTGAGAAGGGATTAAAGTTGCTGGTTGAAAAATTCTTATCTCAATTAAGAACTCACAACTGCTTAATCCTTCTAATCATTGTTTGGCTGAAAAGCAGCATAGAGTCTCTTTTAAGAGAAGATTTGCAAGGAAGTCAGAGTTATTGAAGTTGATGCATTCAGATGTTTGTGATCCTATTGAGGATAATGAACAGGGGGGTAATGAGATACAACAGCTTTTGAAATTGAAGGTCAACAAGGAAGAAAAGGTCTTCTAGAAGGTGTCCAAGTTTTGAGCACTTACTGCTGAGGAGGAGCCTACTGGAGGATGTGCAAGAGGTTGCATTTTGTGAAGACGTCGATATCATTGGTTGAGGTCAGTGATAGAAGAGCAACAATTAATGTTAAAAAAGATTCATAAAGATTTGAATGATGTTGATATGCTGATTAAATTGGTTCTCGGAAACAAAGCACGAGCTTTATAGTAAGCTTGCCAAGGTGAATCTCAAATAGATGATGGAGAATAACGTTTGAAGGGGGAGATTGTTGAGTGTCTAGCCCTATTTTAAGATCTTGGATGACGTGGTGGATAAGATTACAATAAATAGACATCAACTCTAAAAGATAAAGATCATGTGGGAGGATCATCTGAAGATAATGGAGCTCTTCGTGGATAGGGATGTATCAGTCCTAGTTAAATATAATCTCTTATTTTGTTAGTAGTGATGTAGATAAATCTTATCAGATAAAGTCCTATTTAGATAGGGACGTTATCTTGTTGGATAATGTGATGTATTCTTATTAAGATAACATGTGATCTAGTTAGTTCAGTTCAATTAGGATTCTTAATTGCAAGTTAGAGGAGCCTATAAATAGCTTACTAAAGCCTTGCTCCATACATGAGGTAGAGAAGAGACAGTGAGGGTTGTCACAATGTCCAAAAGTGAAAAAAAGAGAGAGGGCAAAAAGGGTTAGATTCTTATCCTTGTTTGATTGTTTTTAGGATTAGTTTGAGGGTTTGTTGATTGTGATATTAACTTTGGTCTCAATCCTGAAATTTTGTAAGACAACTTGTTATTTGGGGGGGTGAGAGATCAACTTTTTCTATAAATCCTTACTAAGTTTAGTGGATTTATTTGTCGGTTTGTCCCGTGATTTTTTCCCTTTACATTAGAGGGTTTTCCTCGTTAAATCTTGATGTTGGTTTTATTGTTTAGTTTCTTATTCTTATATTATTCTGCTACTGTAATTTGAAGAATTATTTCTTGTCATTAATATTCAGTTGACTTTTTAGAGAGTTATGTTATTTTTCTCCCACCAAGAAGTATCAGAATCGATGGTTTAGTAAGGGACGAGTATAGAGACAGTAGTCGGATCCCGTGGTTGCCTCTCATGTGAAAGAGCAAGGAGACTCCTAGTGGGCCCAGACCAGTGGAATACAAGGGTTTTTGGTGACACTATATGTTTATGCTGCTAAAAAAAAGGCTTTCGTTTAAGGGAGAGTCTAAGCCCAATATGGAAGTTCATACTTAAGGGGTAGATTGTTGGAATCTCAAGTGTGAGTGGGAATCTAATATTAAAAAGAGATAGAATTAGTGAGAGGCATATAAGTGGAAATGACCCACAAACCTAATGTTTTAAAATTTTGGGTTAGAGTGTGGTGTCAAGGCCCATAAGTATGTTCCCCTAACTAAACTCATGATGAAGATGCTCAAATGAGTGGGCTTCTTAGTATCAACATTTAGCAATTTAATTCACTTGGTGTAGACCCCGTAAAGCCCTTGGTACCATAAAAGAAAGGGAGCATCCATTTGTTTTCGTTGGAAAAGGAAATAATAAGCAATGACCTAAAAGTAATCGAAATTAATAAACCATGTAATATGATCCACCAATTCAGTTCATATGCATAGTCCATCTATTTTGTGACAATGATAAGATACTTGGATGAACCCTTGTTTTTCCTTCTTTTGCCACCCACTCAAAACTCTTTAAGTTAATTGATCTTTTATCTTATATTACTATAGGTGATTTTGATGATTAGTTGTAGTCCTTCTTCTTCTTCGCTCACTTACTCCAATCACAATTCTAATTTTCTTTTGTTTGAAATTTTTTTCATTTTCTTTTCTTTTAGTAACTTACTTTCTCTATCTAAAAAGTTGCCAACTGATGATGACTATCATAATTTATAATGTAATTGTCACTTTTCAAAGTTTATGCTATAATTGCAAAATTGAGAAAAACTTAGAATTTTTTTTAATTAACTCATTGTATTAACTTGTACCAACCTAAAGCAAGAGCTCACCCATGATTGATATGCAAAAGATAATTCTTAAAATATCTGCAGTAATATCAATATCAAAACATATTTAAAAGTGGAAAAAATCTTAATCTCTGTAGAGACGTCTCTTTTTTTAATTTTGTTTGAACCATCATTAATTAATCCACGTATATTGTTTAATGACAAACGAAGATTAAGATTTTTGGAATCTATTTCATTCAAGCTTCCTTGTTGACCATAAGCACGCGTAATGTGGAGTGTTAACGTGATGCATTCCACAAAATAGGGTTAGTAAAAATAGGAGCTAACTATTCATTGATGTTTTTCAGTTGAATTGTTTTTATTTTCAGATCATGGGAGCAAAATGACCCTAAAGAAATATGCAATTTGGAGTTGGATTAGTATTAGTCTTGCCCCAAAGTTATGAACTCAACGAAGAACCGTGTCAGTGTGAATTCACACGTTGACCCCCCGTTTGGTTACTGTCCCCGTGAGTGGGGACGGTGGACAGGACAAAGAAATCCCTGTCTCCATAGGTGTTTGCTTCCTGTCTCCACGTTCCCGTCCCCTGTCTCCGGATGACAGGGACACAAAATTTCTGTCCTCTCCAAAAAGGGAGGACAGGTGACAAGTCGTCCCCGACTCCAGCCACTATGTATTGGTTTT
>JANIPN010000003.1:51221750-51243369 GCA_027478595.1 Erythroxylum anguifugum
AAAACTCCACCTCGAGAAGAAAAACCACATCCTCTCGAATCAAGCCTACCAAGAGAGATTAAATTCTTTCCAAGCTCTGGCACGTGCCTCACATCTCCGAAAGTCTTCACAAATCCATCATGCATCTTAATCTTTGACCAAGAAACAATTCAGTCCAATACCTAACACTAGCTTCTCACCAGGTGGTGCCTCCCTTTTAGCTTGGCGAAGCTTTTTGATGAGTGCCATGGGCTTTCTCTTCAGACCTCTTTGGAACCTTCTGCGAGCACGAGCGTCGCATATTAACATAAAGTTTGAACCTTTTCATTCTGGTTATCGTAAATGGAGTCCCGCATCTCATGAACTCATATTAACAGGTATCGTGGTTGATCACTGAGAATCGGACAAAAAGATAAGAACCCAAAAGAGTTCTAGCGTGCAATAGTGAAGCAGAGTAACTTACAAGCTTTTTAGTGTAGATTCCATTCAAAGACGAAATCATAAGCAGAGAAAATGAAAGCAACGAAAGAAGGGAGAAACTCTGGAAGTCTGGAGACCGAAAATTGAGAAGTGAGACGTGCGAGAGTAACGAGGATAAAAGGGTGATTTGGCTGAAAAAAATCAGTTGGTGGGATAAAACGCTCTTAGATAAGAGCTTGTTGAAAATTAGTTGGTTGGGTTGAATTAGCCAATTCAATCAGCTCTTTATCAAACAAGCTTTTGAGCTTTTTTTTAAAGTCAATGATCAGCTAAAAAAGAGCGGATAAGCTCTTCATCAAACAAGTCCATTAGCTGATACGGTTAATGTCGCTGGAGTTACTATTAATTGATGTGACTAACTATGTCAGTAATGAGAATTTAAAAATGAATTATTTTTTAAAATTATTATCATTTTTTAAAATTATGATTAGAACGATAAAATTGAATAAAATTTGATATTTTTTAAATAAATTTTGTCCTTCATTTTGATTTAAGAGGGTGCATTTAATTTTCCCTCGTTATTTATGGGGACCAGGTCGTCAACTTCGTGTTAAAGGCCACCTGTCGGTTGACTTGTCCAAGCAATTCTGAAGCATATATAATCACATCGAACTCTCCGTTCGATTCAGAATCAGACAAGTGTTTTACGCCTACAAACATGTCCCTCCTCAAATCTTTCCTCGTTTCACTCCCTATTCCCCTGCGCTGCGTGTCAAATCCCCATGCACGTAGAAAAATGCTCCTCCGATCTTCACTACCGTCACAGGCCTAATATCACTCGTCTAAATCAAGAAAAGCCTATAACAAACACATGCGACTCAAATCTGATAACCCTTTTGAGGGGTGAGAATAATCATAGAGTGCAACTCTAAGATTACTAAATATGAGCCAAGAGCAGCCGAGGAGGGAAAGCAAAGAAGAACCCATCAAATATGGAGATGTGTTCTCCTCCGTTGAAGGTGAGCTTGCTGAGAAAACGGTGGCCCCTAGAGATGCTGCCATGATGCAGACGGCGGAGAATGCAATGATGGGTCAGACCCAAAGAGGAGGAGCCGCCTCTTTGATGCAGTCTGCTGCTATGAAGAATGAGAGGGCCGGATTTGTCGGTCACGATGACGTGAACGATGTGCCCTTCGATTCAGGTGTCAGCATCACGGCCACTGATTTGCCCGGTAGGCGTGTGATTACAGAATCAGTCGGTGGACAGGTGAGTGATTTTGATCTGGGTATAGGTTCCCCTTCCTCGCATTGAATCGAAGGTAGAGAAAGGTTAGTGATTACGTGATTGAGTTTCTACGTTAGTTCAAGGCACTACTGTCATTACAATAACTACTGAAATTGTTGATTTGGACTCAAAGAGTTTCGACCTACACTCAAATAGTAAAAGTTGTGATATTATTACACAAGTGGGATTGGTGCATATCTAGATTATTGCAACGACAACATTTTCAAGTGCTGGCTGGAATATATATACTTTTTAAAGTGATACGGTGAGATGAGAGTCGACATAAAATGAAGAATTACTTTTACTTGTAGGTGGTGGGGCAGTATGGTCAAAGAGTTCCATTGCAGTCCATGGCTCTAACAACGAGTACTGGAAGTGGTGGTGGTGGCATTACCATTGGAGAAGCACTCGAAGCTACAGCATTAACAGCAGGACAGAAGCCTGTAGAATGGAGTGATGCGGCGGCCATTCAGGCGGCAGAAGTAAGAGCCACGGGTAGGACAACCATTGTTCCTGGTGGTGTGGCGGCCTCGGCTCAATCCGCTGCAACTCTGAATGCCAGGTTAACCAATGACCAAGAGAAGACGAAACTGGGTGATATTCTGGCGGTAATTTAATTTAATGGCAAAGAGCAAAGCAAAGCAAAGCTCATGTCATGTCATTGTGTGTATGTATGTGTATATATAATGATTAATTAGGAGTAATTGTAGAAAAATGAATGTAGGACGCAGCATCAAAATTACCGGGGGACAGGGCGGCAACAAGGAGGGATGCGGAGGGGGTGGCTGGAGCAGAAATGAGGAATGATCCTTTCTTAACTACTCATCCTGCTGGAGTCGCTGCTTCTGTGGCTGCTGCCGCCAGGCTTAACCAGCAGACTATCACTCAAAACAATAATAATAAATAAAACGAAATAACATCTTTTGTAGTTGTCTTGTCTGCTGTTGAGGGCTCTTTTCCACCTCTATATCTATTAATCAAATGTTAAATAAAAGGTAGAACTTAGAATTGTTTCTCTGATCTACTTGTAAGAAGACCGTTTTTGGACTAATGGAATCTATAGGTGTACTGTTTGCTGTTTTTGTTAGGATCAATTTGTATTTTGTTTTTTTTCCTCCTTTCTCTATTGAAATGCTGTGAGTAAACAATCAATCATACTCAATCCCAAGGTCCTGTTGAATTTAGGCAGCTGGGCATTTTTGACCTAACAAAATTTAATCCTAATGTTTTGGAGAGTACAAAACATTTTTACCAATGGGGCCTACCGTAATTGATTAACCCTAACAAATTAACTTAACTTAAGCAAATAACCTATTAACTTAATTAATAAGTAAAGTAATTAATTAACCTAAAACAAATTCTCCCACTTCTTCGTTATCTAGAACCCTTAACTTCTCAATCACTGGAATCCATAATTTTTCAATCACAGTATGGAATCTTCATTCATCAGTTTGTTTTTATACATGGAATCTCTCAATTGCCCTCATTTATTTGTTTGTCTTTGTCCATAGAATCTTTCAGTTGCCTTCATTTGCTCACCACTGTCGTATCCCTTATTCGTCTCCCTTCATCACCACCGCCCATCATTGTCATGACAATCGGTCACGATGCAAATTATTTTGCTTCTTTTTGCTTAGATTTATATAGTTAAGATTAATTGCATCTCTTATAAGGATGTTTAACGTCTTCCAAGTGTTGGGATACAAGGTCATCTTTCTGTAGTTCTCTTTGAGTGTCATACAAGATGGTATAGTCATAATAATTCTTTTGATTTTTTTTCTACTTTTGGTTTAATTGAAGTTGTTTGCATATTGATGAATTCAAATGTTTAAGCCAAAAGGTATTCCTAGTGAAAGTTTGATTGGTTAAAGGTCATTAGTAGCATTAACATATGTAGAAAAATTGCAAAATCCCATATCAAATCTAGTTTAAATAGATCTTTCTCATATATAAGAGCATTATTATCTACCAAATACAATTAACTGATATAAACTAGTCTTCGTTTTGTGTATGTACAATTATTTCAAAAGGAAAGAGTAATATAATTATTGCATATTGTGAATGACAATTATTGAAATTGATAGCTATTTTGGAAGCAAATACTACGCTTTTTGAATTTATAAGACTGAAGCTGATATATATGAGACGAAGTAGTTGATAGTAGGCATGATTTAGCTCCAAGAAACTTGGGCAACTTATGTTATTCAATCCTCTGTCCTTCCTTATAGTTTTCTAAAACTAGTTTCCTTTCGATTCTCTCCATTTACTATCTATATAATCTACTCCCAGGTCAAATATTGACATGAGAATTAATACTTATTTTCTTCTTTTCTCATCAAAATTCTAAAAGATCTTTCAGCATGACATAATTTTTTGTATACGTTCTTTTTTGCTTTTGGCAGGTGTATTAACGTCAACATGTGTTAATACAAAATCATAAATCGACCTTTCCTATAGCACACGAATCTACAAATGTCTCGACCATTTCTCTTGAGTAATGGATTGCACTAATTGCATGTTTGCATAGGTATCCATATAGGTTCATACTTGACAACTACATGCTTGTTGTCTACCAATTCTCATAGTATGCTTCCCCTCACCCTTTGAAACTTCATAAGTACCATCTCCATTCCATACCACTAATTTAGGCCAGATCTAAATTTCAACCCTTTAGCGATGTGAGAGAAAGCGATAGTCCAATACTTTGAAGATCACCGGTCCGTTGAGCCCACTCCCCTATGGCTTCGTCTTCGTCTCCTCTACCTTCTCCTTCTTGTCTTCCTCTAGCCAGACCCTCTCCTCAAAAAACCCTCCTTTCGACCCCTTTGCCAAACCCTACTGATGAGAACTTGGACCCCAATCGCCCTCCTATCCAACCAGTACCGACCTGCCTCGGGTCGCACCAGTCGACTTCACCTATCCCAGTGCCTTCTTTACCCAATCTTGACCAAGGCCGATAGTCTCTTGGAGCTCTACCCAAGACTTGGAAGTCTGTTGTTGCCAGTGGCGTGGAGGACGTTGCTATTGTCAAAGATTTGGCCTTTTACCCCACAGAGCTCAAAGAAGACAAAATATTCATCATCCCTCCACCTGAACTAGCCCAGCAAGGCTCCGAGAAGCTTCGACATGCCCTCATTGTTTTTTTCATGGGTAAGCGTCCTGCCTTCTTAGTAGTTCAACGATCCTTGTCTAAGGCATGGTCGGCCTGTGGATTATCTGAGATCTTAGTGACGAGTTCACACAAGTTTCTGTTCAAATTTGACTCTGAAAGTGGACTGAATGAAGTGTTGGAAAAGGGGTCATGGCACATTCAAGGTAAACCCCTGTTCTTGAGAAAATGGAGCCTCAATGTGGGAGAGCAGGAGAATGTGAGATATGCTCCTGTTTGGGTTCGATTTCTCAATATCCCCTACGAGTACTGGACCACTGAGGGTCTGGGTAGGATTGCCAGTGCAGTAGGATGCCCTCTTCTGATGGACTCTCACATAGTTAAGATGTCCAGAATCCTCTTTGCCAGATTGTGTGTAGAATTGGACCTGGAAAAGAAATGGCCTTCCTCCTTTCAATTAGCAACCTATGACGATGAGGGCCAGATGTCTTTCAAAGAAATTGCCATAGAATATGAATGGCAACCGGAGAAGGTGGCTCAGAAACAAGAATGGCATCCCACTGGTCGCATTTTTGAAACTGGATTCCAAGATGAACTGGAGCAGGACCGAACTCCTATACCAACTTGTGGACTCCCCCCGCAGGACAATGCCTTGCAATCAAGCCCTACAAATTCCCCAACTAGTCCTGAGGGTGTGCAGTTGGACACTCCTATTGAGCAGCCTGGCGGCAAGGAAGTGCAGCAGCAGATGGTTGCCCCTTCAGTCAATCTTGAAGATGCCCCCCGTCCTGGTATGAGTGAATCAGGTAACTTTATTGCTTCTCCTATATCTACTGTGGTTCCTGATAGTTCTTGTGAAGCTCAAAACTTGGGTTTAAGGGTAGGGGCAGAGGGGGACTTCACCATTAGGAGAGGTAGGAAATCCAGAAGGAAACAATCCTAAGAATGCTGCCTTATTCTTCTGCTATGGATTTAGGATTTTGGAATATTAGAGGTCTTAACCATAATAAAAAACAATTAGCTGTGAAATCTTTCCTGAAGTCTATTTCTGTTTCTTTTGTGTTTCTGATAGAATCTAGGATTAAATCCCTTCCCTTATTGAATTCCATCTGTTCTTCTATGTTCCCTAGATGGCTCTTTTATAGTAACCTAGGCCAAACGGCTTATGCAAGGTTAGTTGTTCTTTGAAATCCTGACTGTTTTGTTTGCACCCTTATTCAGTCCACTGACCAATTGATTCATTTGGAAGTGTATCCAGTGAACTATGCTTCTGGTTTTTTTGTTACCTGTGTTTATGGCTCTAACAAACTCAATCATAGGAAACTTCTTTGGGATAACATTTCTACCATTAAACCCTCTGTTGGAAACCACTCTTGGTTATTGGTAGGTGATTTTAACACTATTCTTTTCCCTCACGAGGCAGTTCCTCTCAGCTCAATAGCTATTAGTGGCATGAGAGAGTTTAGGGTTCGTGTGGAGGACTGTGAAGTGTTTGACCTTAACTCTTGTGGGCCACTTTTCACTTGGTCCAATAAGCAATCTGGTGATCTCCATATAGCTAGGAACCTAGATAGAGCCCTCATTAACTCGCACTGGAGCTCCCTCTTTCCCAGATCTTATGGCGAGATTCTCAATCCAAATATTTCTGATCACTCTCCAATAGTGATTAGGGCTTCCTTTTCCCTTCAGAGGAGACATTCTCCTTTCAGATTTTCCAACTTCTTAGTCAATCAACCAAACTTCCTTCAAATCATAGTAGAAGCTTGGAATTCTCATATTCGAGGAACTCCTATGTTATGTGTTGTGACAAAACTCAAACGTATCAAGGTTGCCCTCAAATCCCTTAATTCAGTCCAGGTAGGAGATTTAACTCAAAGAATTAAGACTTGTTAAGCCACCTTGAATTCCATCTAAGATCAAATGAAGCTTTTGCCTAATTCGACTCAGCTTGCTTCTGAGAAACAAGAGGCTATGACAAACCTTTTTACTGCCTTAATTGACCAAGAATCCTTCTACAAACAAACTTCTCGCATTAATTGGCTTCGGGATGGGGATCGAAACACTAATTTTTTTCACAATTCCATCTTATCTAATAGGAACCGAAACTCAATCCACTCGATTCTGGTTACTAATGGCCAAAGGATCACTGCCTTAGAAGCTATTCAAGAAACCTTCCTGAATTTTTTCCAAAACTCTTTAGGCAAAAAGAAAGTACTAACCCCTGCTACAGATTATGTGAATCCTCTTTTCCCTCACCCTCTTCCTGAGCACCTTAGAAACACTCTTGTAGCTGAAGTTACTTCTCAGGAGGTTAGGGAAGTCTTCTTTTCCTTCAACCCCAACAAGGCCCCTGGTCCGGATGGGTTTAATGGTTTCTTTTTCAAAGATACCTAGCCTATTGTGGGGGCTTGAGATTACTAGGGCAATTCAAGACTTTTTCCATCATGGGAAGCTCCTCAAAGAGCTTAACTCTACCTTTATTTCTCTTATTCCAAAAAAGATCCAACCTTCCATAGTTTTAGACTTCAGACCTATTTCTTGTTGTAACCTACTTTATAAGATGATCACAAAAATCTTGGCTAATAGACTCAGACAGATTTTGCCCCTCATCATTTGTCCTAACCAAAGTGCTATAGGGGACAACATTCTCTTAGCTCAAGAAATCTTCAAAAACTATCACCTTTCCAATAACCATAAAAGATGTGCTTTCAAAATCGACTTAGAAAAAGCTTACGATTCTGTTCATTGGGATTTTCTCCTAACGGTTCTCCATGCTATAGGTCTCCCTCCCATATTTATTAGATGGGTTGCTGAGTGTATAACTACTCCATCCTACTCTATTCTTGTTAATGGGTCCCCAACCAAATTTTTCTGTGGGAAATCAGGACTCTGACAGGGCGACCCTCTTTCTCCCTACCTGTTCATTATCTGTATGGAGGTCCTCTCTAGGAGTCTGAATGATTCAATTGCTAAGGCTCCTAATTTTACCTTTAATTGGGGATGCAAAACTCTCAAACTCTCCCATCTTTTGTTTGCTGATGACTTGCTACTATTTTGTCATGCTGATGTGGCCTCTGTTAATGTATTGCTTAGTTGCCTGAACACTTTCTCTAAATTCGCTGGCCTAGACATAAATCTAAACAAAAGCCAAATCTTCTTATCTATTGATATGAACCATTAGGCCAATCATTTGGAAACTCTTTCGGGCCTGAAACGAGGTCACCTCCCTATAAAATACCTAGGTGTTCTCTTTTAACAGGTAGACTGACTTGAAGGGACTGTCTCCCTTTGTTGGAAAAAATTGATTCCAGAGTTAACAAGTGGACTAATAAGACTTTATCCTATGCTGGTAGGCTCCAGTTGGTCATCTCTGTCCTGTCTACCTTCCAGGTCTATTGGGCTAGCCATTTCATTCTTCCTGTTTCCATTACAAAGGACATTGAGTCTAAACTTAGGAACTTCTTGTGGTCTGGTAAAGTTAAGTCTACCATTCATGACAAGGTTAAATGGTCGGATCTCTGTAGACCCAAAAAGGAGGGTGGCCTGGGTATTAAACACCTTTTCACTTGGAATACTGTCTTGTTGGGAAAAAGAATTTGGATCCTCTTCACTGATAAGGAGGCTTTGTGGGTTAAATGAGTTCATACCATAATTCTTAGAAGAAACAATTTCTGGAATGCTCAACCTAATTGCAATAGCTCTTAAAGCTGGAGGAAAATAATTCAAGTCAGGAATATTCTTGGGAACCACTTTAGATTTAGGATAGGGAATGGAGTAACTACTCTCTTTTGGCAGGACCCGTGGTATCATCGAGGTATCCTGAAGGATCGCTCAACTCCGAGGATTATTAACAGTTCAGAGCTCCCAATGAATGTCAAAGTTGCAGAAGTTATCACTAACAATACCTGGAACTGGCAAGCTACCACCATTGAGGTTATTCGGAGGCTAGAACCTTTAACCTACCAACCTGATGCCTCCCAACCGGATCGACTTGAATGGATTGCCAGCCCCTCTAAATCTTACACCAACCTTTCAGCCTACTCCTTGTTGAGACCCCCCTCTCCTCGAGTCCCTTAGTATAACTTAGTGTGGTCTCATGGTACTCTCCCCAAGCATGCCTTTATATTGTGGTTAGTTTTCCAGAATAAGCTACATACAAGAGACCAACTGTGTTATACTTTTGTCCCAAACCATTGCTCCCTCTGTTTTGCGGACAATGAATCTATTCGACACCTTTTCTTTGATTGTCTCTTTTCCAAATCAGTTTGGCTTTACTGTCTTAGTCATTTTCAACTAAACATTCCCTCCCTCTTAAACCTACTCTTAATTCCAACTTGGTTCAACCAAACTCCTCAGCCCTATAGCTTTGACATACACACCTTTCTTACCTTGCTAGCGGTAGTTGTCTATAACCTCTGGTCTGAGAGAAACCTCAAAACCTTCCAAGATAAAGCCTTGGACATGGGGAGCTTCAATGCTAAATTGATCTTCCAAGTAATGGAACAGCTCTGCTCAAACACTGACCGTAGGTAAATTGTATGATTTGGTTTTAGTTTCTCTAACATGTTTCAGGTTCAGGATGTAGTGGACTTCTCAACTTGGGAAAGCAACTTCAGCGACCTTTTGAGTATAGTCTGGTTGTCACCTACTAGCACTTGAGACGAGCATGGTATCTTCCCAAGCAACTTTCTCATACTTGGGTGCTCCGAGAGTTATTTGTTAGTGTAACTCATCAGCTAGATCCACTTGAGTGCAAGTAACTTGTTATATGGGAGTCTCTTGTTGAGCCCCTTCTGTGATTGGCTTTTGTGTATCAGGGATTAGGTTTGTTGTTGTTTGGGTTGTATCTCCTTTTAGTCCCTATTTTTGGTAGTCTGTTAGCGTATTGATGTTGTGTAGTTAAGCTCTTCGCACAGGAAGGGCTATATTTCTCTACTGTGGTTTTGTTCAGTTTTGGGGTCTCCCCATTGCATGTACTTTATTATTCTTTTATTTTTAATTTTATCTACTTACTGATTTACCAAAAAAAAATCTCCACTACATTGCTTCTTTTTTTGTTCTTCTCCAACTTCTTCATTATATTCGGTGCAATATCTGACTGCCACCTAACTAAAAAATGTCTCCTATCTGCGTCCCTCTTTATAACCATTATTCTAACTGTCCCAAACATGCTAATCACTGGCTTGTCCCTTACTAATAGGATCCACCCATTAAAGGTTTCATTTATATTGTTGTTAACTATTGGACATTTAGTTTCAAAAGATTGGTAACATCTTGTCTACCTCTCTTTAGGATATTCAACTAATACTGAAGCAAATCTATGGCTTATTTTGTCAAGCCTCTTCAGTTGCTCGTTGAAATCTCCAACATAGGTTGACCAATTGCAATTCCAAAATTACTTTTTAAGGTCCTTTCCCTTCCAGTTGCCATGCCAATTGTGATACTTGGCACACACTCGGTGATCTGCATTCAGCAAAGTCTCCTCTATAGCCCTGACTAATCCCTAAATTAAATTAAAAAGATAGTAGTTAATAAGTCATATAATGATTTCAATTGCAAGTATATTAACATATCTTCTGTATATTAGATATGGTTGTAAGTCCTTTACCATCTTCAAATTCTAAATCAGATGTTAACAAATTCATGAACCAAGTCCATAAATTTGTGTTTTCTATCTCTACAACTACCTAGGCCAATGGATACATTCCTTTACCTCCATCCTTACCAACTGTGTTCAACAATTGGCCTTAGGATTTTGTCTTTAGGAAGTATCCATCAATCCCAAAATTGGTCTTCAATGCTTCCACCCTTTCTCTTGGCATTAAAACAAATATACAATCTTTTAAACGACAAAAAATATAAAGAAGGATTAATATACTATATAATGAAAAATAATAAAGTATATATTATATAACATAACATACATGTAGCAATGAACTTTCTTAATTTCTTGAAAATTGTAAAACAACTATTGATCCAAGATTGCTTATCTTCATCTCATGTACATAACCTTGCAACTTCACATTTTCAGTAATATAATTTGTTGCTCTAGTTTTCCTCAATCTCTTCTTTACTCTTCTATACGTGCTTGAAGTAACAAAAATATTAAGCTTTTCTCTACATTTTTTGACCCTTTATTTTGGTTGTGATACTAGGCTTCTCCAAAATTTTATCCTTGAAGTGTCCCATCAAGAATTTGGCAAAAACCAATTTTGGTTTGTTTGTTGTGAAACAAGTATGATAAGAGTTGTTAAGTTTTAACCCTGAAACATTTCTCGCTCTTATCATATCCAACATAAAAAACCCATAGGCATCTATCAACACACACATACCTAATATGAATACTCTCACACTTTTTAACCTAACATTATATCTAGTATATACTGCATAATTGATAACAATATCTTTTAATTCTTTTATAGTTCTAAACTCTATTCTCAATCTCCACTTATGTGCAACATTTGTAGGATTGTCCCTAAATTTTGAACTGGGTCTACGCAAAGCTTCACCTACCTCCTCTCTATTAGGATATTCATCATCATTAATAACACTACCAAATCTGTTGATTCAATTTCAACTAAATGATGGTCATCTGGAATGTCTACATAAAAGAATCATTGGAAATGTGAATCTTGTTCCTCCATATTTTCATCCATATGTGCACCCTGTTCCTCCAAATTTTCATTTATATTTAACCCTATTCCTTTAAATTTTCATTTGCGTATGAACTCTGTTCCTGCATATTCTTATCCATTTATGGAACCTATTCATCTAAATTTTCATTCACATCTGAACCCTATTAGTCCATATTCTTATCTATTAGTGCACCCTGTTCTTCTAAATTTTCATTCACATCTAAACCTAATTCCTCCATGTTCTCATCCATTTTAACACCCTGTTCATCATCATCATGGGCCTCTCCTCTATTAATATGTAATATGCCAGGAGCATGGATAGGTGTTTTTATATGATGAGTTACATATACATCAATAATCCCATGTATTTGCATAAGGTTTGCTAGCCTAATAGAACTTTCATTTGACTCTATAACTCTTAGTGACTCCCTTAAGTTAGAACTAGGTACTCTATAATATGCCTTATCAATTTGATCATACCCTAACTGCAATCCCATCTCATATATTTGTCTATTACTAATATATTCAATGTCAACATTGTCAAATGTAACAATATCCCCACTAACATATCTGAATTCAGGCTACGATATAAAATATCCACCATAAAAAAGCCTTATACTTCCATATTGAGCCATTAAAACCTATAAAGCAACCATTAAAAAATAATTTCATCGACATTTAAGACCCAAGTACAACAAGGTATTCACAACAAATGTAAATCATAAAGAGTAAGACATAATGCTTCCACTTTTAATCAAAAAATTAACACTGTGTGAGATAAAAGAGGCTACTCCCTAGTAAAATGATATGACATTTACTAAAATAAAGAAACCTCTTTCATCAATCATGGAAATTTCTTTAGTTATTCAGTATAAAAGATAACTTATTAACATCATTCCTAAGAAACATCTTGATAATTACCTAAAACGTAACAGGTAATTACGGAGATGTTTCTTGGGAATGATGTTAATAATCTGTCTTTTATATTGAATAACTGAAGTAATATTTCTAATTAGGCCATTCATATATACAAAAAAATTAGGCCAAAGTTGAATTTTCTATCAAAATTTTACATGCATTTTCTATATTTGACTTCACTGTTTTAAAAAGACAAGCTTAAAGGCATTATTTGTGACATTTTCTTATATATATTGAGTTGCAATTGGGAGATAGATTTGGCACATTCACAACTCCTTTTGGTTTGTAACTGAAACTCAACTTGGATTAATTGTAGTTAGTTCTAAAATGTACAACCTCATAATAATTGCAGTTTCCTTAACAATGTGAAAAACTTACAACTAAATATTAAAGTGGTAGGTTATTGAAAAATAGACAAAGACTCCCAATAAACATTATAGTTACATTTGCTCTTCTAACTATTACAATATCTCCTCTCTTTTTTGTACTTAAATCCGACAACTAAGCTATAAAGTTGCATGGGACCTACAAAATAAAGATATAAACACAAATATTAGGACTTATCACAAATTTGCATAATGCACATAAAGTTTTACACATACTTCTTACAAACAACAATACATCTTCCAAACAAGACTCTTACCCCAACGCACATAATTTGTTTGACATATTTTATGACAAAAACAAACTTTCATGTCTTTCACAAATACCAAGTACTTACAAGAGACCTTCAATTTGAATATTGATTAACATTAGATTATACGATTGGCATTGCTATAAACAATAATTGAATTACTTACTTTTGTATTAACGCATTCATAAAAATGTTGACCAATGTTAGGCTTAGCATTTAAAATTAGTAAAGTCATCAAGGCATTACACTTGGGGCAATCAATAGTCAATATTAATTATATTTTAATCCAATTAAATTATCACGTATAAAAAATAATATATATTACAGTTATTTTATCGTTGAATATAATGCTTTCTCTTCACAAAATTAAGAATATATCCTTCCAGCTCCTGTTACACTATCAAAAGAACAATAAATAGCACCCTTGAATCTATTAATAACACCTTCACACTCTTCCCATATGAAATATATACTAGGTGCATGCCCAATAAAAGCTACATATACTTTATTTCTGGCCATATTTCTTTATCTTGTTACAATATCATCTTACAAATATTTAACTACTACCTTAAATGCAACACTACTATGATTTCTTTTCATAAATTCACCCAACAAAGAATTAAATGTCCAAAATGGTGAAGAGAGGCTACATCCTTACGACACTTATAAACTATATTCCATGGGTATATGGGCACTAGAAACATACCTTTACAAATTTCATACCTTTACAAACTAAGCACCCTCACCTACCGAAACCCTAATACAACAACATACCATTTCATAAATAGCAAATCAAGAACAAACCTAGTATGCCTAATCCAAGAATGAACCCATCTCCCAATGTCTAATGTCCCCATTGTAGAACATATAGATAAGACTGAAACAAATGTTTCTTCATCAGGTTCTATAACAAAATTCAACATTCGCCATAACATGTCAACTCCTTCTCTGTAGAAACGACATAAGAAATGGCAATCGATGACACAATTCCACGCCACCAAGTATCTTAAGATGATGGGAAAATTAGAATTACCCAAAGTCGGAGAAATAAAAGAACACTGAAACTAAAATTCCAAAAAGAAAGAAAAGATCGAAACTGACCTGTTGTGAACGAGGGTGTGAAGTGAGAGCGTGTGAGAAGAAATTATGGATTTAGGTTTGAGAGAACGACAGTGTGAGAGTAAGAGTACATGAGAGAAGACGAAATTAGAGATTTAAGATGTGAGACTGACGAAGAAGAAGCTTTCTCTAAAATCCGAAGTCACAATTTCACAATTTTTTAGTTTTCTCCCAATGACAAAACCACTCCCTTAGAAAGCACCCACTCACGAAAGAATGTTTGTTGGTTTTATGGAGCAATTCACTTCTCGATAGAAGAAGCACCATGTATGATTAGGGATTTTAGTTTATTGTTTTTGGGCTTATTAATAGAGAAGAGGTTAGGGATTTTAGTTACAGACTTTTAGGGCTATCGACAGAGGAGAAGAGAGTGGCATCTAATAATAAGCGAAATGACATCGTTTCTTACTAAGGCCAAGAAATGACATCGTTTCACTAATTAGGGAACCTTCTCTTAATGACGTTGACATGTCTGATTAGTGGTGATCCATTGATATGTGGTAGTGCCACGTCAACTAAGATAACAGTAAGACTAATGTGGTATTAGAAATGGAAAAATTGAAAGTTTGAACATTTTATTGTTACTTTTTAAAGTTTGAGCTATAATGAAAAAATTGAGGAAAGTTTGAGATTTTTTTTATAATTAACCCAAAATTCTATATGAAGTTAATGTATTATTAAGAACAAAAATGTAAAAAAGACCATTAGGATGAAGGCCTAAAGCATTGTTTAGGCCAAATTAAAGCAAGCACTACAATATGAGTTTAATTGAAATAGTTTAAACACATTATAATATTTTCTTATAAGCATAATAGCATTAGAATTAAGCCTTAAATAAATATGAATCCCTCCAAATCACTGAATTGCTAGATAATAAAAGGTAAGAGATAAATATAAGCATACACTTAAGTTAAAATAAAAAAGCAATGAAATGATTATTAGATTCTAAAAACTGAGCAAAATAGATAACAAATATTACAAACTCCTAACTATAGGCATTAGGTCACCAATTAAATTTAAAACAACAGTTATTAGTCAACCATTCTTGAGTGATACATCTAAGTAAAAGTTAAAGCCAACATTAATTCATTCTAAGATAAAGGTGACCAGAGCAAAATGATGGACTGTACAAAAATTTACTCAAATAAAGGTGGATAAATATGAAGGAAAAAATCTTAATATTAGACAAAAATAGCAAAAATTTTAAAGTTGAATAGACAAATCAATCTAACCATAAAGCAAATAGCAAGAAACTGAACCATTAACTTTTAAAAGTAAACACAATTGCTACACTCACTATGGTAACAAAATCCTTAGAAAATAACCACAAAATGAGCCCCTATTTTCTTAGCATAACTTTTAGATGGTATCATCATGTTATATGGCAAGGAAAAAATTTAAACAAACAATATAATTAGATTCTAAGTTTTTAAATCTTTATAAGATAATAACATGAAAACCAAACAAGGTACTTAAGATAAAAGGAACCTTAAAAGACAAGACTAAATGTCATAAGATGACATAAACCAAACGCATTTAGATAAAATGTTATGAGGGGACCAATATACCAAACAAAGTGAATCAAGATCTTTAGTACTCTAAGCTGTGAAAACTAAAGATATATAAGGAAAGCAACTAAAACATATATGTTCACACATGGGGTTGCTTCCCATGTGCAACCCACAAAAAGAAAGCAGTCAAAACATGATAGAATCTAATAGACAAAGTAGATACAATAAACTCAACACGGGACTATATGAGAGGCAAACCAAAACACACATATCCCAAAATGGAATTGCCTCTCATGTGTAACCCACAAGAAGAAAGCAGCCAAAACACACAACATAATCTAACAGACAAAGTAGATAGGCAACAATAAACTCAAGACGTTATAAATTCTTTACTACAGTAAACTCAATACATTGTCAAGTTAAAAATAGTGACGACTTCGTAGGGCGATTGATGACGACTTCGTAGGGCTATTGATGACGAATTCGCCGATGACCAACAACTGTTGTCATATGGCAATTGGAAACAGTGATGAAGGAGAAGAAAGATCGGTAAAAATTAGAAATTTTTATTCTATTAGGAAAAATTGGGATTTTATTAGTTAACTTAGTAACTCTGTCTTAGTTACTATTTTTAATTAGTTTACTTGATAATTTTAGTTAATTTAATTGTTAAGTTAATAAAATTTAGGGTTAACTTATCCATTAACTTAATATGTTAATTAGTTAAGTCAAATTTTGGTAATTATTACAATAGGTCTTACAGGTGAAAATGTTAATAAAATTCTTAATTTTTATTTTAAGGACCCTTTTATGTAATAAAATAATATAAAATAGTCAAAAACTGAAGTTACTCTGTAAAATGTTATTTGTTGAACAATGTATATGATTCAGATTGACATGACATGGATGTGGTGGAGAGGAGTTGATTAGGTTAAATTTACCTAGTAGTAGAAATTGTTAAATTGAAGCTAGTGCCTGCTTTGGAGTCGGTTAATGCCTACAACAGGAGGACCAGCCACTTCCGCCGCGTTTTCAGTCAATGACAGAGATTGGAATTTCGTTATGTGCCGGAACGGTACAAAATAAGGGTAATTATGTATCCGGTATAAATATGGATCGGTACTAACTTGTTTCGTTTGCTACGAGTTGGTATTTATAATATCGATTATATATTAGTTAGTATCGAAAATTTTAAAATAATGACTAAGTTGTAAAATTTTCAAAAAAAATTTAAAATTTCACTCTCATCTTTTTTGTTGTAAATTATAATAATTTGATAATTAAAAATATTTTTTATTTTTTATTAGATGCTTTGATGTAATTATTATTTCTTATATAATGAAAATTGTAATATTTTAGATTGCTCTTAATTTTATATTTGTATGATAATAATTGTTCTTTTTCATATAAATTATTGTTGTTATTTATATGTGAAATATTTAAAAATTATTGTTATTTCATATCAATTGTGATTATTATTTATTATTTTAATTTTAAAAGATAGGGTTAAAAATATACAATACAACTATACAATATGACAATATATTATTTTACAATTTTTTAAAAAATTCAAGAACTATTTCATAAATTTTAAAAATCACCTAAAACGGTACAAAATATAACAAATACCAGGACAATATCGTACCAAAACTCAATCTAATCTTAAGTCCGGCTGGTATTTGCAAGAATGGTTAATGCTACTTGTGATTTCTGGCCGAGTCATCCATATCGTACCCGACGCATTTCGACTTCTCAGACCTGTAATATATTTTAAGCTTTTAAAATTATTAATATCGTTAAAAATCACTTGAAAACAATTAATAGTATTAATTTTTTTAACATTTTTGTCAATTTATTGAATATCAATCATTGCTTTGTTAGCTAGTGCCTGAAAATTTCCTTTTTTTTTTACATACAAAATCTCAAAAATAAAATCCTTCTTAAATAATAATGTCACCGTTCTTTTACCTTTTCAAAATCATTTTAGGTTCTCCAATGAAGGAGAAGCAAAAATGTCAGTCCAACTGCATTTGGAAAAAGATGGATACAGACAGTGCAATTGCACATCCAAAGACAAATAAGACTTCATATTGCGGAAGAACATGTAAAAACAGCGACTTCATTAAAAGCTCTCGTCTCCTAGAGGCTTAAAAATCTTAATTATAAACACTACATATCACCCTATAATGCACACTCTAAAATGGGAGGACGAAAAAAATTCCTCAGCTAGGCCTATGCTTTTATCATCTATAAACAAGCACTCGTTACCAATTTACCATACAATCTTCCTCGTATCTACATATCATCAGCTTGTAATGTTTACTTTTCGGAGCCCCAGTTCTGTTGTGATAAGTTGGAGTAAAACTTGCACCAATTTCCTCACTCTTGGCTCCCTGCTTATTCAAAGATTAAAAGCACAGGTTAGACCATAGTTGAGATAACCTTTGTATGGCTACGTGCGCACGCCTGTCAGGTAAGACATCAGCCATTTTGTACTGTTTTTACTTGTTTTGAGTCCTGGCTATACTTTTTATATCATCAATTCATCGCTGTCAGTCAGATTGACAAAATATGATTCAAAAAAGATGTAGAACAAGAGTTCAGCTATCGCAGATTAATAAATGCACCATTGAGATTTTAGCCCCAAAGTATAACAGTTACAGACCTCGTTGATACTAGCTCGCAAAAAGAGGGAAACAGAACAAGCAGATGTGGACGCTTCTCTTGATTTTCTTGAACTGGTAGACCAGTTCTGAGATTAGGATGTAGAGGAAGAATAGATGCTGTTTCTGGATGGACTCTTACACGGGCAAGTTCTTGGAGAACAAATATAATTTCGTCAACTCTCATAGGCGGCAACTGTCGTTCACCTGGTGAACATAAGAGTAAGTAATTCAACGGGGATAACCATAGACTCTATTGGGAAGTGGATCTCAAGAAGCTGCATACCTAGCTCATTTTCATCAACGAGAAATCTGTTCAAGATACATTCACATCTGCTAATGAGTACCATCATGGAGATCTTACTGACTTCAGATCTTGTCAAGTTCCAGCCACTGCCTTCATCATCACAACTGAAATACAAGAAAAATAATTGAAAATGATTGCTGTGATGGGTGAAAAACAAGTTATGAGAGGTTCAAATGAAATAATTGAAAATGATTGCTGCGATGGGTGAAAAACAATGAGACGTCACAAGAGGCTTGAATGAATTAATTGAAAGTTCCACCTGCTCAAGGAAAATAGCTTCTGTAAGCAAGTCAGCGAGAATCTGCCACAGTGAGAAGGCATAAGTTCCACAGTCTCCAAAGGCAGAGAGCATGTGCGTGATGCACATCGGTCCAAAGTGGAAACAATTCGTTGCAGAATCTATATATCATGAAAATAGCATAATAGACAGAAGCAAATTAGAGGCGTCCCCATTGAAGCCCCATACTAAATAATGCTAAGCATAAAGCATATGGCACATAATAACTTAGAGCGTAACCACTTTCAATACCATCAAACCATCATTCAGGCTAGTGAAAGATAACCGAGTATTACAACATATATTTGACTCGTACTATTTAACCTTGATAAACAAGTAGACCAGGCTATAATTTTTTCAACAAATATTACTACTTGACACTGCTAGTCAAACAGCATCATGCATTGTGCACACTTTTCCAAGAAACTTACATCAAGAGGTGCGTCAACTGGGGACTTAAGAATCTTATCCCCAAGGATATGTAAGATTGCCATCTCAAGTGCTTCATCAGCCTTCAGTGTTGCAGCTGAGAGGGTGCTGGCAGGGATGGCACGCCCACAATAGCTCACAAGGAAAATTTCATAGACATCTGCTACTTCTTTCCAAATACGCATTCTGGCAGGTCTAGGAATTTTGGAATCTTGATTCTTGGTGACATTGCACAGATCATCAACAAGAATATGGTTGAAGCCTTCAACAGCAAGCCTCCAAAGTGATCCATCAGGATTGTCTCTTCTTGTCATCATACACCTGAGAAAACCTTTTTGTTATTGACTTCATTGCATCCTAGAAGAAAGTAAAAGCAGACGTATGAAAACATATGATCTTAACAGGATAATTCTGAAAAAATTTTCGGCCCCTGATATGATTCACAATGATCTGATTCTACATGCAACATCAGAAATGATACCACAAGGTTAAGCCTATAAACCTGAATCATCCATTATCCTCGAGGTTAATGAACTATTAGAAAAATAATTAACTTATTTGGAAATCAAATTATTACAGATTTCACCCTAGCAACCTAGTTGTAAGCATAAATATGATACATATAATTAACTGAACTTCTATATCCAAATTCACCACCTTCTCTGAACAAATACATAATGTTGAATAATCATTTTAGATAAGTTTAGTTAGCTTAGGAGATTATCTTCTAGAAGATAAGTTTATTTTCTAGTAGATAAGATAAGATATACTATAGATTGGATAAGTTAGTATATACAAAAAATCTAGTAGTTTAGTAGTATTGGAATAGGTTATACTCGTGTATAAATTACATGTAATCAGAGAAATAAAATGACCTTTTCTTCTGATATTTTCTATACCCTCTTGTTTCATGGTATCAGAGCTACTGATTCTGGTAGCCTTTTTCTTTCCAACCACATCATGGTTGGAGTTCAACCAACCTTCGGTTCCTTTGATGAGTTCCAAACCTCATCCCAAACACCTAGTTACGTAATACCTTCGACCCAAACTCCATCTCCTCCTATTGATAATCTTATATTGCAAATCACGCAACATAGATTAAATGGAACGAATTTCCGAGAATGGTCCCAATCAGTCATGCTTGTAATCAAAGGAAGAGGCAAGGTTGGATATCTAACAGGGGCAATTCCTCAACCACATGAAACAGAAGTCACTTACAGTGCTTAGGAAGCTGAGAATTCTATTGTCATAGCTTGGCTTATAAATTCAATGGAGCCAAAAATAGGAAGAATCTACCTATTTTGCAAAACTACAAGGGAAATCTAGGAGGCTATGCAAGAAATATATTCTAATTTGTAAAACACTTCTGAATGCTTTGAAATCAAATCAAAAATCAGAAATACTCACCAAGATAATATGTCTGTTACCGAGTATTATAACTTACTCACTAAATTATGGCAGGAGATGGATCTATTTTATGTAGTAAATTGGGAGTGTCGTGTTGATGCCGAGAAATACGAAAAAGTATTGGAGAAGGAAATAGTTTTTGATTTCTTGCAGAGACTTAATGTTGGACTTGATGAAGTGCGAGGAAGGTTACTCGGTTTAAAACCATTGCCATCAATCCGAGAAATGTTTGTTGAGGTTCGTAGGGAAGAGAGAAGGAAAAAGGTTATGCTTACCTCACACACTTCTGAGCAAACCTCTCAAGGCTCAGCTTTAGTGGCAAACTCTTGAAAGGAGTCTACTTACCAAACCCGAGAGCAAGAAACCAAGAATAAGCAGTGGTGTGACCACTATGACAAGCCCTACCACTCTCGTGAGACCTGTTGAAAATTACATGGGCAACCACCACATTGGAAACCTAAAAGCCAAAGAGTTCAGCAAAAACGTGGAGCAGCACATGTAGCAAATTCTGATATCAACAAATCCACAGGGCTAAACCTGTCCCTCCAACAAATTGAACTACTTCAGCAACTCTTCAATCAGACAAAAATCACAACTGAGAAAGATTCACATGACCAACAAACCTCTACTGTAACACTAGTACATAAAGGTAACTTGTGTCAATCATTATTATCGAAGCTCCTAATTCACGATCTCTGGGTTGTGGACACAGGTGCATCAGACCACATGACTAGGTTTTTGAATGTCTTTGAAAAATATGAGTCATGTAACCAGAAAGTTAATGCCTGGGTCGCGGATGGAAAAGGGTCACCAGCTATTGGTCAAGGAAGAGTTTATTTGCCAAAACTGACATTAAATATTGTTCTCTATGTGCCTAAGTTAACTTATAATCTACTATCTATCAGTCAATTAACCAAGGACATGGA
>JANIPN010000003.1:51245925-51262091 GCA_027478595.1 Erythroxylum anguifugum
AGCAAGAAGCAGTCCGTAGTAGCAAGAAGCAGTGCAGAAGCAAAGTTTAGGGCAATTGCACAAGGAATTTGTGAAGTTGTTTGGTTAGAGAGGTTGATGCAGGACCTACAGATCACCACTTCCTCTCCCACCAAAGTCTTCAGTGATAGTAAATCAGCCATCAGTATAGTGAAGAATCCAATTCAACATGATAGAACAAAACATGTTAAAATTGACAGGAGCTTTATCAAATGTGAAATAGAAGAAGGGGGCATTGATCTATACTATGTCCCTACTGAAGCACAGGAAGCCGATATCTTCACAAAGATCATGCCCCCGCCTAGATTCGAGACAATTCTAAGCAAATTGGGAATGATAAATATCTATTCCTCAACTTGAGGGGGAGTGTTGGATAATTATTTTAGATAAGTTTAGTTAGCTTAGGAGATTATCTTCTAGGAGATAAGTTTATCTTCTAGTAAATAAGATAAGTTAGTATATACGAAAAATATAGTAGTTTAGTAGTATTAGAATAGGTTATATTCATGTATAAATTATATATAATCAGAGAAATAAAGTGGCCTTTTCTTCTGATATTTTCTATACCCTCTTGTTTCACATAACAAATACTGAAGCAAGTAGAGAAGCTCACGTAGATAGCATACTCCAACACCAAAGTTCAAGACATAAGAAACAAATTTTACCTTCCCAGGGTTTGAATAATTTCGCTAAATATGATATACTTCTCGACTACTGAAGCCTCTAGAAATAGATCTACCAGCACAGGAACAAGCTTTTCCGCAAACAAACAACTAGGCATTCCAGCTACTATAGTTGCTGACTCAGAATCCTGGGATGTGTTATCAACCTTTTTGGTGGATATAGAAGCAATTCCATTGGATGTTTCGGCATTTCCTTTCATATTATAGCCTATCGAAAAGACATAAATGTCAAAGTTATCAGTGCTAGACTTCAAAAACCTATTCCAATAAAGTACTACTAAGCCATTCCGTACCTATACCATTGTCTTGCTTTGTCTCATCATCTTCATTTTGTGCAGAAGAATCTGATCGGGGAAGATATTGCAAAAGTTCCCTAAGGAGTATTAGCCACATTGATGAAATATGCTCGGTTGGGCGTATCAGCGGCAAGATTTCCAACACAATACGCAGAACAGGTGGAACGTGTCCCTGTAGAAAAGCAGCACTCATTTCAGCAATGCTAGATTCATCTTTTGTTGTAAGTAATTTCTTTAGAATGCCACAAGAATTGTTGTAAATTCAGAAAATATACATACAAATTCAATTTCAAAGTTCTCATTGGTTAGTGTTGTTTGCATTATTGCCATGTGTATGATTCCAAGCATCTGAGAGAACATTCGATCATCAAACATCCCTTGTGCTTGCACATACAGTTCTCCTGTCAAAGATTTAAGAAATTAACATGACAAATAAGCATAGTTGTAAAAGAATTTGCTTTATTAGAGAGCATTCTTATGACAAAAACAACAAAGCCGAAGAAAATGGCATTTCCAGATTCAAAATAACATAAAGGTGAAAGATGTGTTACCAAGACCATGCAAAATCTCCTGCTTCACCTTGCTAGCTGCAGCACTATTACTGTAGTTTGGTGATTTCTTTAAAACATGTTCATAAACATCAAGAATTGAGCTAAGATAAGGCATTGGCAAGTTTCCCTGAAGCACCAAAAATAAAAGATAATTGTCAGGAAATTAAGGTACTAATTAAGATGAGTCCCTAATACATCAGTAATAATCTTGTTAATTAGAAGCCTAGTTTCAGATTTCATTATTACCTTGAGGGAATGAGAAACAACAGTTGTTTGTAAACAATTTATTGCAGCAATAGCAACCTCTTTGCTGCCACTTGAGGTACTATTTTTTACAAAAAGAAGCAGCGACTCCCATCCTGCATCAAACACAAAGCATACAGCGTTCACAGTGATATGGTAGCAAACACAAGATCTGCAACAGTATGAAACAACAGGAAGACAAATTATGCATCAGTATCAGACACGAAGATAACGAACATACCTGACCAGAAATTGCTTAATCCACTCAGAAAAGGAAAGAAAGATCGCAATAGACGTGCAATTCCACCAAGGACAAGCACAAGCGTCTCATCCCATTGTTTTTGAGCAGTGTTGCGGCTGCAAATTATGAAGGCAAAATGAAATAAATCATGCCCTACATCAATAAAGAGGAATCTGATTTCTGAAAGGATGAATCACCCAACAACATTGCTCGCTTATACCTGTGATGAATCAACATGTGAACTGCTTTACCTCCTCGAGTTCCTAATTCTTTCCCTTGCCATTCATCTTTTGATGAAGTTGCAGCCTATAATAACAAAGATAATGAATAAATATTTGTGGAAATATAAATTGCAGTCATCATGAAATGCATATAAGCACTTTCAATTACCATGTGAGAAGCACGATCTAGTGCAGGGAAAACATAATTCCACAGGCAATCCTCCCACATGCTTTCTGAAAGTTTTTGGCCGTGACTTCCAAGAGTTTGAAACAGTGTCCTGACAGCCGCATTTCTCACCTGAAGTGCACATTACCTTCAGTCATTGTGGAATTGATGACTAACCCGTAAACATATAATTGACACCATTATGCTTCTAAAGAATGGTCCCCAGAAGGATAGAGCACGGGTAGTTTATATCAGTACATATAGAGTGCAAGAACATAGATTGTAACTTTTATTTTTAAGGCTTGTTTCCTGAACAATAAAACAATCCCTAAAAGGCTACCAATTCTTAGAAACATGAACAAGACACTTCTAATCTGAAACCCACAACTCTGCAGGATAGCCTCAGTCAGCAAAGAACAGGTTGAAATTAAAGATCAAAATCCCCTAATTCTGTCACTCTGAGTTGAGTGAACACAGTTAGCTAGCAGGCTATCATTATTTGCAATAATATAATCGTGGTACTTATCAAAAGAACCCACATACCTCTGGTCGCTCATCAACTCCAAGCCTTTGAAGCAATGAGAAGACAGAGAAGAGCAACTTGTCGCAATCAATTATATTTGTTCCTGGAGTTTCGTCATTTACTTTTTCATGCATGTCAGGACTCTGCTTTTCCCCCAATCCACCATTGATTTGTGGGGAAATGAAATCTGCAAAAGAAGAAGCACCATTGTTACATCATACTGTAATTTGCAGAAGTTGTGAAAAAAACTCGTCGTTACATATCATACTGTAATTTGCAGAAGTTGTGAAAATTACTCAAATAGGATAAACAGGTTTAAGGGGGCAGCTGCACCTGTTTTAACATCTGCTGCAGGCCTACGAGGAAAGCCTTTGACAATAAAATCAGTTGTGGTCCACAAGAGGCCTATTGCAGTCAAGCTAATATTCAACTCAGTCTTTTGAGCACTGTATGCTCCAGTGACATCCACACATCTGCAATGTCCATGTTGGTGAAGAAATGATTCTAACCATTTATAAGAAAGTGAAGCTAAGACTTTTGATAAACAACAAATTAATAACAAGAAATTAAAACTTGCAGGAAAAAGTCATCAATAACGTATCAGTGCAATGCTCATTTTTCAATGTGCAACACTACTCTCACAAGACAACAAGAACATGGAGAATACAAATCCTTTTTAGAGTAGGAATATTACATCAACAAATAAAAAAAGATTGTGCATTGCCTTTGAGAAATTTTGTTATGAGGGATAACAAATACTATAACAGAAGTTGATTAAACCAGTCATAAGAACAGAGATTTACAATCTACTACATCCAACTTTCTTTGATGAAGAGCTACACACGAAGTGCGTGCTTAGTCCAGATCTACTACATCCAACTTTCTTTGATGAAGAGCTACACACGAAGTGCATGCTTAGTCTGAGCATGCATTTTATAAATTTTGTGAAGAATCGGAAACTCAACGTGCATTTGGAATTTGGAGGACAAATGGTTAGATAGTGAGATAGTTATTGCTTCATCCAGTTAATGATAGATCAAACTATATTGTGATACAAACATACACAGACAAAAAAGTATAGAAACTATGACAGGTAAATAGAAAGAGGTGATTTGTCCTTGTAAGAAGTTAAAAAGGGCTGTTAGAAAGAAGAATTGGATCTTACACATTGAGACACTCAGCAGGTATGGATGTAAGCCCATTACTCATAATGGCACGGAGGCTCTGCAAGCACTAGATCTATCAGGATTTGTTCATAGGATAAAATAAACCACTCTTTCATGAAAGATCATGACAAGTCATATTAGGTTTCAGTCTTTGCAACTTCTAGGAATGACCATATAGAAAATTAAAAGGGTAGGAAGAGATATTAAGAATCTAAAGAGAGAAACTTTAACCATTTTCAATATGGCACTTAATTTTGTCTCATAAAGAAACCAAATTAAGAAACAGGTGCATATAGGACAGATTCACACCAATTGTAATGTTTTCCAACGATACTCTCAATAAAAAGTTGTTGTCACAAAGTCTACCGCCAATTATGTGAAACTCAAGTATGCCAACGCAAAGCATGCATCACCTCTGTGCCAGATGGAAAACCAGCTATGTCCAATTTTTCTCCATTGGGAAATTAGAATTACACTACAAATATATAAATAATAGACTTTCAAGTACAACAATAATAAGTAACTGAACTAAAATCTTGTAGGTCTCCAGTGTATGCCCTTGAAAAAGATTATTAAAGTGTGAAGCATAAGAGCAAAGATGCTTCATGCTGACTAGAATAGAGCCATAACCTTGTCGACGTTTTAGACTTTTAGAACAACAGTAAGAAAAGAAATACATATTTATATTCGCTACCATGTTTCTCTGACAGTTTTGCATAAAAAATGTAGATCAGATTTTTACCCGCAAAATAAATATTGGACAGGTGTTAGAAGGAAATCGCACGTAAGTGTAGCAGAAATATAAATACTTCATTTCCAAATGAATAAAGCTTCAATATGGTTTTACTAACCTGAAATCCAAGTGCAATAAGGTCTTTCTCTGATGCATCTGCAACAGACCTTTAGGAATTGGAAAGCAAAAAGGATAAATTAAAGAGACATAATTCCAGTAATAAAGTGTGATCATAATCAGAAATAGATAATAGTGTATACACGAAACCTTAACATTTCAAGAATATTTGACCAACTATAGTATAACTTTTCCCCATGCCTCTGGAAAGAGAAAGAAAAGAAAAGGCAAATGAGGCACAAGTGAGAAGATGCAGCATAATCTGATAATTAGACCAAACAAATTAAATGAATAATGAATACTTAACAGTTTCATGTTACCTCCAATACATGCAAGAGAATTTTCAACGATCCAGCTCGGACATCAATGTTTTGAGTGGAAAAGTAAAGCACCCTCAGAGGAGATATAACAGAGCACTCGAGAGATCTCAACTCCATATCACTACTTTCCATCTAGAGAGAGGTGAACCCATTATAAACACGGGAAACTTCCAATCTCAAAAACCCCTCGCTAGTTATAGAAACAATGATACTTACATTATTATGGAATCTAGAGGTCACGAAATCCTGAAACTGTTCAGAGCCTAAAACAGCAGATATTGATTGATCTAATGCATCAAAACCCATGTTCCGTAAATGTTGATTAGAATTATTAGCAAGCTGCAAATATATTTGGAAAGTCAAGGACACATGCAGTGGTAGTGTACATATGACAAAGAAATGAAATCATTAAATAACACCTCAATAAAGTGATCAACAACATGATCCCACAATGGCTCCACTCCTGCACAAGGAGAGATGAATTTAATAAGTGAAAGCACAATGATTAAGAAGTTCATTTCTCAGTCATGACTTATTTAACTAAAATAGCAGAGCATGAATTTAAAGAAAGATAACAAAGCAACATTAAATTGTTCTAAGCGAGTGTTCTATCAATTTAAGTCACTGATAGTTGATCTCCAAAATACAACAAACAGATCATTAGCTCAGGTAACACGTACAGCTTTATAGATGGCCATCACAGAAATGGTAAAGCCGTTTACTTAGAAAAATTAGGGAATTCATCAAAACCATGAGGAATAGGTTAAATTACCATCCATAGGGGCATAAAAACACAATAAATTGCAAGTCATATCCAAGAAACTAAAACAAATACGAGTATACAAATGCACAGTATCTTCTTTCACCAATTCTTCAAAATGAGTGTCAACACATACTGTGGAGATTATTGACAAGAATGGATATCATCCTTTCCACTGAGAAACTGATGCTTCCAATCTTTTGACTTAAAGTTGGTCCAAAACCACCTGATGTTCCAGACATGCTCTGGTGTGATAATTGACGTAATGCAAAAAGAAGTGATTTAACTGCAGATATGTGCATCAATGCTGAGCTCTCAAACAGCTTTACAAACCAAGAAAAGACAAGTTAGAAAAAAAAACACTTCAATTTGTGCTTAAAAATCAATCAGGGGCCATCTGGTTGCAGAAATATTAGGCATGTGTTCTTCGAAAAATGGTACGCATGTGAAAATAAAGAAATAAGCTTTAAAGATTCTAGATAGGAAGAGCCTTCAAAAAGTAAAAGAGGACATCAAACAAAGAATTATCACACTACCCGTGTTCATTCATTAAAGATGTTGCATTTTTTAAACCAAATGGCGCCCCCAGAGTTCGTTTACTTACCTGAGAATTCAAAGAAGAAAGTATGCTGAAATCACTATATTGACCCGATGATTCTCTTGCAAGCCTTGGTACTGTAGTGGAGACCTCCTGTAGAGACACAAAAGGGAAAGCTCAAAAACTTACACGGAAGTCCAAATAATAAATCATACCCAATAACTTTTCCATCAACAGTACTCAACTCCTTAAAGATCCAAGCAGATTACCTACAAAAGTGCATCTTAAGTATCATCTACTATCAGCCATAGTACGATTAATTTAGCAAAAATACAATGCCACTTGCACAGTTCTAATATTGTACACCACTAACAAACTATTTGGGCAATGTTAACAACACTGCATTCCCCAACTTTTAGGTCCTCCCGAAATATGAAGGTACCTGGTTATATTATTTTCTTCCAAAGTTAACACAAAAGGAGCACTGGTACATTTATTTATGGGTTCTCTTTCACTTCAGGAAAACCAATTCCCAAAAAATAGTTCTTCAAGAGATCAACCACTCGATGACAGTATCTTCTTTTTTTCTAAATCCAGACTACTTCAAAAGTTTCAGAGAATTTGAAACTTTCAATACAATTAAATCTCAAAGTCTTTGCTATTTATATCAATCAGGGGATAAGATGAAACTGCTGAACTTTCCAATACATTGAATATAAAGGCCTAAGCAACCACAAATAAATTCTTTAGTGGCGTATCCCAAAACTACCTGTGTCGTGGCATGAGGAGAATGAATTGCCCGGTCCAGAGCTGCCAGAGTTTCCAACACCTATAGTTATTTTCATTGGACTATTGTGAGGTATTGACATCCATCACATTTATGAAACCCGTTAAAGAAAAACCAGCATACCAAGGTCCATGATGGTCCCAAAACGTTATGTAATCGATGAGCAATGTTGAATAGAGTCCTTAAAGCCTGAACCAAGAGCAATTCACAAGAAAGAGAATCATACAAATCAATCCTTAATAGGAACATAAACTGTAGTAAGAAACTATAATAAGGCAATCAGTTCACATGTATACTGCATATGTACGGGAAACAAAGATACACGAGAATGCTAAGACTCAAACCTTAAGACCCTTACAAACTGCATTTAACTCCCTTCTCTTGATTCTAGTATGGTGTTCTTTACTTATCTATTGCCATTTTCCATATACATTAGGGTACGTAATAGAATTACAAATTCAAGTAGAAATATAAATCACTGCAATATGTTGGTGTGACTAGTAAAGAGAATATATCACAAGCACCAATACAAACCAAACACCTGCACATTCTTTGGGGTAAGGACAATGTTATCCCTTTGCTCGACAACTAACTCAGAACGCTTTGGCCCGGGAGAGTTCACTGCACTGCAACGATCTCGATTTAGGTCAGAATTTCAGCATTTAGATGGAACTTCAAGCAAGAAATAAATTCTTCAAGTTCAAAATGTAAGCATCTGGAAAGAAGGACAATATTAAAATAGTATATACCACAAATTTGCATGCAGTTGCCTATGGCAGTAAGGGTCATTTGATTCACTTTGTTGTAGATAAAAAAAACTTTCAACCCTTCTACTTGACCCCAACTCTCATTTCAATCCTCTTCAATTTTTGTTATTAAGTCCTACATACTTGAATTTTCCAATGGAGGTCTTCCCATTGAAATTGTCAAGATTTTGTCCCATATAAACAAAATTATTGCATAAATTTCCTACTTGATATAATGTAAATGCAACGTGTTGCCAAAGAATACAAGTTTTATTAGACACTTTACCTATCTAACTATTAACCTTAGATAATGACATTATCAATCATTAGTATGCTAAGTGATAAGGTATCAACAACAAAGTTTACATAGAAAGTTGAGAGTAGGTAAAAAGAATTTGAACAATAAGAATTTAAGTAACGGGACTTGACTAAGAGGTCTGAAAGTTTTCTTTATTCTTTTTATTACCATGGGGCAGTTCATAGCAATTAAGAATTAAGAATAAATATACAATCACATTAAAGGACCTAAGCAAATCCTAGCCATATGGCTAGGTACTCCTTATATCTTCTCCATCATTACACATTTTTTCTCTCTCTTAAGTGGTTAGGATTGGACTGAAAATGACTCAAACAGATCACCTGTTTCATGTCAGCCAGGACTCAAAGAATGAAAACAGACAAATATTATGGCACAAAGTTGTCTTCCCTATCAATATTTTTAAGGTCTTAATCCCATACTTGAACTAATATCTGGTAAGAATATGGTTATGACTGTTTCAGACATTTAAAAGCCACATTGCAGCTGGAGCAATCAGGTTTACAGTATATAAATGAATATCATCCCAAAAGTTCAAATCCAAGTTATCAATGCAGACATTAGCATGACACCGTCAATAATATGCAACTTACCTCTTCCTTTCTGCTTCATTAGGAAAATTGATTGTGAACTTGCAAAGGGATGCTAGGAAAGAGTTCAAAGGTTCTACGGCATGCAGAACCCCACATGCCTGCAGAATATACATAAATGCATCACAATATTTTGTGGGCTATCAGACTACTGCACTTTGGTGGAACTTTATCAACACATAAACTAAATTGATTTTATAACAAATAAAAATTACTTTCCTAAGAAGAAAAATATAATCCAACTATATATGGTTTACCTGAGTAAATGCTTGGTATCCCTTTAATATCTCCAACACAATGGCCTCTCCATGTGACCTTCCAACAAAATTCATGTCATATGAGATACATGCATAACATGTCCTTTGACTATAATTTTGAGTAAGAATCAGCAAACCTTGACAATATTAGTGACAAAGCATCAAGAATGGTCAGCCAGAGTGAATCAACCATTGCAATGCAAAGAACTGCAGTTTTTCCGGTAAATTTTGAAGCAGGATCATGCTCACATCTGGGGGAATCCAGCTGTTCACAACAAAGAAATTAAAAACCTGCAAAGAACACGTACATACTAAAGAAAAGATGAAAAGAATATACATAACTAAAGAAAACATTGTGCCATCACCTCTCCAACTTCTACAGCTTTGTCTGTCAAAGTAGCCACAGTGAAGACAACACCCAAAATGCCTTCAACTGCCAAAGTGATTGCATGGGCCTCACTAGCAACCAAGACAGTAGCATTGGATGCATCATTGTCAAGGCTCCACTCAATCCCTGCACCAAGATTACTTGTTGACTTCCACAGAAGTTGGAAAATAAATCAATGTAAAAAGAATGTCAAATAAACCCTATATCATAACTTTCCTCAAGGTACAGAAGTTTATAAAGCTTTTACACCATAAATAAGAAAGAAATCAATCAGAACGATATCTACTGCATGAATCTTTGCCCCCAGTTAGAGATTTTATAGAGCCTCTACACCCAAGTTAGAGATGTTCTAAGAGTTGTTAAGTATTATTGTCCTCAGAACTAATAGAGAATTTATGGCAGAAAAGTTGAATAGCCTTTCAAGACTAAACGTGAATAAACAAAAGATATTAATAATTTAAATATTGAGGAGATAATCTAATGTATATTGAAGACATTTAGGAGATAAATCGAAGATATCAATAAACCTATTACAAACCTAGGGAAGCGGCTCAAGTATACATAGTCAAAGTGAAGATAATAAGTCACCGAGTATGCCAATCAACTGAAATCCTTGTGGCAAGAACTTGATCATTATAAGGTGATAAAAAAACAAATGTCTTGATGATGCGGCTATTTTGAAGGACTTCATTGAGCATGATAGGTCTATGATTTTCTTGTTGGTCTTAATCGAAAATTTGATCAATTGAGGATCTAGGTTTTTGGGAAGCCACAGGTTCCACATTTTAAGGTGGTAGCACTAATTTGAAGTGAGAACTAGAAGAGATATGATGCTTGAACCATAGATCACATATAACTCATCCATGGTGGCTAGTGGTGGCAACAAATCAAATGTGGAAAGAGCATCATTGTTTGAAATGGAAAGCCTAGTCAACCAAATGCTCAAAATCATGACAATCTAGTCCACTTATTACAAGTACTCATGAGAAGTGTTGGAGGCTTTATAAAATCCCTCCAAATCCAGAATGGGACATAAAGGAGAGCAGCCTAGGACTAACGAGTAGACCTGTTGGGAAATATCCAGTTGGATATTTCCTCGATATCATTGACTCCTAAATAGTTAGGAAATCAGATCTGGTATTATGTACATATATTAGGATATTATGTAAAGATATTAGTTTCCTAGAATAGCCATCTCTATTTCTACATATACTTGTATCTATGTACTGATGAATAAGTAAGTGAAATACAAACAGTAGAGAATTTCTGCAAGACCCATGTTGATGCCATACAACAAAGTGAATTAACACCATAAGAGGCAAGTAGTCTCAACCAAGAAGAGACCAAAAGGGTGAGGTCACTAATCAACAACCTTGACTTAGGTGAGTCTCCATTCTCTATTGGGTTAAATGTCTAGGGTAAAACATTTGCAACTCTTCGGTCGTGAACTTAGGAGTTACCAACCATATGACCCACTCACCAAATATTTTTTCCACCTACTTCCCGTATCCAAGCAACTAGAAAATAACCATAGCTTATAAGTCTTTAGCCACTCTAGCAGGTGTAGGGAATGTCAAAATAAGTCCATCACTAATTTTAAAAAATGTCCCTCATGTCCCTTCATCTCTATACCAAAATTCACTCGAGATTTATATTGCAATACGTTTTTTCTCACAGCTATTATGTATTTCAAGACAAGGATTCAAGGTAGATAATTAGACATCCTAGAGAATGAGATGACCTTTACTACCTTGAAACACTAAGTCGAACATTACTGAGGACAGATTATCCCATTCCTTAATTTTAGATTTTCATCCAATAAATAGAAAGTTTGCCTTCACCACCTCCAACTTCAATATATCCATTTTTAGGCATATTAAAATTATGTTGCCTTCTTTGTTTTAAGGTCTAGATGTTGAAAACTTTCATTGTGAAGTATGTGAGAGTCGAGTTGTATATTAGTTGCATACCTTTTTAGGAAAAGAGAACTATTATCCTTTCCTTGGAGAGCGTGGAATCTTACGATTTTTTTTCCCTTTCCTATGAGAGTATGGAATCCTAGGACACTGTTTTCCTTTCTTAGGAGAGTGTAGAATCCTAGGAGAATGATTCCTATTGTTAGAGATTGTTTCTTATTTTTCTTCCTACGCTAAGGTTTATATATAACTGTATAATTCTAACTCATTTATAAGAAGAAAAATCATTTTCCCTATTTTGTGTCACGGTATCAGAACAGTAGGTTTTTTTTCTTGAGAATTCTTCTTCAAGGAGCCATCATCATTGCATTTTTCCTAGGACTTCTATTCTCTACTTTTTTTTTCTTGTGCCTAATATGTCTCCATCAGAAATTGCCATTCCCAAATTAGATGAAGGTTCAGATGTTTTGATAGTGACAAGATTAAGAAATTGAGGAATTTATTGGGATCTCTTAAGAAGCTCTCTAGGGCTAGTTCTTTTCTATCTCAAGAAAACCTTTATTTTGTTTTTGCATGAATGTGTCAAACAAGTATTATCACAATGCTTGGATAACTGACTTTGTTACCACAATATGAGTCACTTGCATATATTTCATACCTATACCCCATGCCCTAGTAATAAGAAGATTGTAATGGGTGATGGTTCCTTAGCTACTGTTGCAAGAGTAAAAGGTGTATATATTACACCTTTTTGTCTAAAAAAGATTCTTTATTTGCCAAAACTATCAAACAACCTTGTGTCTATTCAAACACTTACACATGACCTTAAATGTTGTGCAAATTTTTCCTCTTCTTATAGTGTTCTTCAGAATTATGGCTCGAGGAGGAGGACTGAACTTACCAAAAGTCTCTCTCATCTTGAATCTTCTTGAAAAATCATGAATAATATGTCCTCTTAGTACTTCAAATAACTTTACCATTTACTCCTTGATCAGTCGTCTTTTAGAATCTTAAAAGTCATGTTTCCATCCTTTTCATTTGATTCATAGTGATATTTGAGGTCCAATATTGTTCCTAACATTTCTAAAGCTTGTTGGTATGTCTCCTTAATTGATGATTGTACTTGGGTTATATGGCTTTTCTTGCTCAAACAAAAATCTAATATTAGCACTATTACTTCCAATTTTCATTCAATGATTTAAAATTAATTTGGGTTAAGGTTGAAAGCTTTAGGTCAGATTATGCTAGAACTTACTTTAATCAGATTCTGTTTCCCTACTTTCAAACAAAGGGAAATATTCATGACTCATTATGTGTTGACACACCTCAACAAAATGGGTTACCTAAGAGGAAAAATAGACATTTACTTGATATCACTCGATCTCTACTCTTTCAAGGGAATGTTCCTAAATCTTACTGGGGGCAAACAACCCTAACTGTCACATATATGATAAATAGCTCCCCTCGTGTGTTAGACAATAAAAGTCTCATGAAAAGCCTTAATACCTATTATCCCAACTTCAAAACCTCAAATAGGCTTACTCCTAGGGTATTTGATTGCATTGCCTTTGTACATTCATGGTCAACACACAGAAAAGTTAGATCCTTGTGTCATCAAATGTGTCTTTCTAGGTTACTCACGAAAAAAGCATTGAAGTGTGAAACCCTTCATCAAAAAGTTCTATATCTCAGCTGATGCCACTTCAATTGAAAACAAATCATATTTTACAATGTCCTATTTTCAAGGGGGAAAATCAATGATGGAAGATAGTATTTTCGAGTCTTTTGGCCACTTGACCTTCCTATGTCCCTCCCAAACTCATCTCGACCTTTAGTCATAAGTCTGTGTCAAAAACATAGAAATCACTATCGTGTCCATCCATGTTACTCAAGATTTTCCAAGATATCCACATGTGTGTTCCAAAAGAGCAATTGTTCTAAACTTAAAACAAGTCAAACTCTGGAAATGAGTCCACAATAAGCATCGATCCTCCTTTACATACACAATTAGTTGAAACACCTAAAGTTGTTGATAGAAAGGTACCAGAGGCTAGTAGGCACGCTTATATACCTTGCTCATAATTGACCCCACATAACATACTCAGTAAGCATAATTAGTTAGTTAAAGCAGGATCAGAGAGAGTCACATGTACAAGTTGCAAATAGGGTGTAGCATTACTTAAAAAGCAATCCAAGGAAACGAATTCTATTTAAGAGGAATAATCATCTTGGCCTAGAAGCCTATATGGAAGCAGATTATGTAAGACCTATAGTGGACCGAAGACTAATTACAAGTTCCTGTACTTTCCTTGGAGGCAATTTGGTGACTCAGAGGAGTAAGAAACAAAATGTTGTGGCAAATCATTAGCACAATATGAGTTTAAAGTAATTGCTCAAGGCTTGTGCAAGATGTTATGATTGAAGATTATTCTAGATGACTTGAAAGTTAAGTGGGAAGGTCATATGAATGTCTATTGTGACAACAAATCAGCTATCAATATTACTCATAACCATATTCAACGAGATAAGATAAAGAAAATTTAGATTGATGGACATTTCATCAAGGATAAATTGGAGGAAGAACTTATTTGCATGACATATGTTCACCAGGAAGCCACATAGATGATGTTCTAACAAAGGGGTTGAACAGTTTTAAGTTATCATGATATTATTTCCAAGCTGTGAATGGAACACATCTACTCCTCAACTTGAGGGGGATTGTCAAGTTGTATATTAGTTGTACGCCTTTTTAGGAAAGTCAATTTCTTTACATCCAAAGATTGTGAAATCCTATGAGATTGTTCTCCTTTTCTAAAAGAGCGTGGGATCTTATGAGATTGTTTTTCCTTACCTAGGAGAGAGTGCAATTTTAGGAGATTGTTTTCCTTTCATAGGAAAATGAGGAATCCTAGGAGATCAATTACTAATTTTCTTCCTACACCAAGGACCATATATAACCATGTAATTTTAAATCATTTATAAGAAGAAAAAAGCACTTTCCCTTCTATTTCATAGCAGTGAGTTTGCTAAAAACAAGTGCATATTGTTTTCAACTAGTAATAACAGAAGCTCTACTCCTTTTTATCACATTCACAAATGATATTTAGGATCTATCTATTATTCTTTTGAAGTTTTTGGGCAAGATGGTTTCTTTCATTCATTGATGATTGTAATTGTGTTGCTTGAATTTTTCTGCTCAAACATAAATTCGAATTTACTATTCTTCCAAAATTTTGTTACAAGATTAAAAACCAATTTGGGGTCGACATCAAAATCTTCAAGTCAATAATGGCGTGGATTATTTCAAACAAATCCTAACTCCATATTTTCAAAGGAAGGGATGGTACATCAGTCATCTTGTGTCAATACCCCATAACAAAATTGAGTCGCAAAAAAGAAAAATGATCCCCTCCTTGAAACAACCTGAGTCTTTATGTTCCAAAAACATTTGCTTGAATCTTTTTTGGGGAAAGCAATTCTTACAATTGCTCATCTAATAAATTATTTGCCTTATAGAGTAATGGGATTAGAGAGTCCAATGCAAATACTCTCAATGTTCTACCCTAATTTGTACACTACAAATAACCTTATCATTAGAATATTTGAGGATGTCATTTGTTCATGCCCATACTCAAAACAATGTGAAACTAGATTTGAGGTCAATAAAACATGTATTTGTGAGATATTCTTCGACTCAAAAAGGGTACAAGCATTACCAACGTCCACAAAATCAATTCTCTAACTCAGTGGATGTCACTTCCAATGAACAAGAGTCTTACTTCACCAATCCTTACCTTTAAAGATAGAATTCAACAATTGAAGATAAGGATTTTTTACTTCTATGTTGCCACTTCCTACATGTTCATCTTGTTCCATTGTGCCGAACCATGTGTTTGAAAATCCTCCAAAACCTTTTGAGTCTAAACAAGTGTTTCTACTCTTGAGAACATCAGATTTGGCAACGTTGCAAGTCCAAGAGTCCAACCTAGATCCTAAGATTGAGTTGAACAATGTGCTTGAAAATCCTCTTAAACCCTTTGAATCTAAACCCTATTTGAAAATCCTCAAGAAAAAAATAGATTTTGCTCTTGATAACATGAGATTTGGCGAGGTCAAGGTGCTTTAACGGATGAAGATGGTTATTCTTGAATCTATGCAGGTCTAAAAGTCCAGCCCAAACCCTAAGATTGAGGTAAAAATTTCTAACCCTTCATTGCAAAATGAAACTAAATTTCATGAGGGTAATGATGACTAGGATCTTCCAATTGCTATTAGGAAATGAATAAGAGAGTGCACAAAACAAGTCAATGCAGGGTGGTCTAAATGGGTGCATACAGTGAAGTATACAACAAAAGACAAGGTTGGTAGCGAAGGAGTATAATCAAACCTATGAATTGATTATCTCTAGACTCCTACTCAACTGCAAGGATGAATACTATTCAAGTTCTGTTATATAATCTAAGCAATCACCACAGGCATGGTTTGGAGATTTGCTAGAGTTATGATGGCTATGAGATACAAACAAAGTCAAGGGGATCATATGTTGTTCATTAAACATTCACCTTCAGGGGAGTCACAACTCTCCTAGTT
>JANIPN010000003.1:51262191-51281563 GCA_027478595.1 Erythroxylum anguifugum
AGATACAAACAAAGTCAAGGGGATCATATGTTGTTCATTAAACATTCACCTTCAGGGGAGTCACAACTCTCCTAGTTAATGTGGATCACATAATAGTAATAGGAGATGAGAAAGAGAAATAGAACCAAAGTCAATGTTTGGATAAAACGTTTGTGAATTGAGGTTGCGAACTCTCGGCAAGGCATTTTTATCTCCCAATAGAAGTATATTACAAACTTTTTCGGGAAACAAACAAGATAGTATGCAAACCAACAAGTCCCCCGATAGATCTAAATCTTAAACTTTAAAAAGTGGACTAGGATATTGCAATAGATAGAAAAATGTATCAACACCTGATAGGAAGAGTCATTTATTTGTCTCACACATGGCTAAATATAGCATATGTGGTTTGTATAGCCCACAGGAAGTTCATCTACAAGCAGCTCATCGAGTGTTTTGACAGCACCATGGGTGGGAATAGAGGTTTTAGTGCTTGAGGCATATACAAATGCCAATTATGTTGGGTCAATTGTTGATAGAGATCAACCATTGGACATTGCACCTTTCTTGGTAGAAACCTTGTGACATGGAGGAGTAAATAACATAATTCCCAAGATGTTACATTAGTTAAACAACATAATTCCTAAGATGTTACATTAATTAGTTAATTTTACAACAATTTCACATTTTTTATATGGCGTTAGACAGAATAAATAGACCTACAAAAGATCAAAACATAAACAACCACTTGCTAAGAGAATCTTCACTAGTTTTAATTAAGTACTTCAGGACTGACACATACTTAAAAAACTAGACAGTACAAAATAATTGATAGGAAAAGTGGTGGGGCATCATTTACCCTAGGGCAACCCAATTTCGCTTGATCAAAACATCAATTGAGCCACCATAAAATAGCACAACAATCATCATCAATAGGGCCCAAATCACCCCTAACAAAATTATAGAATTGCAATATGGTAAAACTGATGTTACTCTTTCCAATCAAAATTAAAATACCTTTTGCTTTGCTGCTAAACATCCCCGCAACAGCTGCCAAGCTCTCCTCACTTGTCTCTTGAACCTAAGAGATTAAACATTCATCTTGGTCAACAAACAAACAAGATATCCATTTGTTTTACAAATAAAAAAAAGGAATCTGTAACAACTCTGGGGAATCAACACAAGTCGTGCACATCATCAAGAATTTACCAAAAGAGGAAAAAGAGTATGTCCAAAAGATAAAAAATAAAATATGTTTTTCCAAAAAAAAATGTAAATCACAAAAGCAACAATACATCTTCATAGATGGACAGAAGAATATGAGAACTAAGTATGAATCAAACATATGAACTGTTGGAATTCAAGGCTGGAATTAACAAAATAAGGAATTGAAATAAATGATAGTTCTAGGAACAAAAGCACACTTTCAAATCTTAGAATTCATTAAAAAATCATCAACTTCCTCTAAAATTTGATGTATGACAGATATAATAGACATTGACAAAGTATTTTATTCTAACCATAACTCTATTTCGTAATTGAAACTAAACTCTAACTAGTAGCGAATAACATGAACTGATCTACTAAAACCACTAAATAAACATAAGAAAAGAAACCTCAGTAAAATAAATGTTGTATGAAACTAAACCTTTGCCTTATTTCCATCATTCTCCCTAGTTTGATGAGGGTTGATCACAATGAATCATTGTCATTTTCTTCTTGCCAAGTTCTCATTGAATACCAATAGAATGACCTTGTATATTGACCACCAATATTTTACATTGACAACCAATTTTGTGAAAAAGGAAGCCTAGCTTTTATCTAAATCCATAGATCGAGTTTGCTTCATGGACATCTTACACAATCAACATATTTACAAACCCTTTGCAACTAGCAGCTGCATGTGCTCACTTTATGTGGATTATAAAAAAAACTATACTGCCTTGTTGGCAATAGACGTGGCAATCTCGTGTCTTGTAACAAGACTCCTCTTCCTCTTTTTGGATGTGCGTACTCTTAGATTGCATTAGATTTTAGAGGGGACTTTATCAAGATGATCTTGTTTCTTGATACGGCCATCAACTAAACTGTTGTCTTTCTCATCAACACTAAGGCCACTCAATGAGAAGTATCAGAACATTTAGTGAGCCATGTAACAAATCACAATTAATTAGGTATTGATATTTATCCAAATGTTCCACCGTGCTTTGCATGATTATATATATCTCCAAAAGTGAGTTATAGGGTATGCTATGGAAATTCAAGTAATCCATTCACACACCTTAACCCTCATTAGAAACAAAACGACTAATATAATCAATGGCTGTAGATAACAAGGTTGAAGTTTGTCAACATCTTTCACCTGTACAATGGAAACAACTCGAGCAAGAGCTTTAACCATGCCCTCCACAACATTTGTGTTCTTTGGATGCCTACAAACCAGAAGCAAAGGCAACAACAATTGTTAAAAAGGTCAAAAACCTCAAAACCATATGTCTTAAAACAAGGACAATGATTTCCGACAAAGACTACTTAAACAATTCATATATTTGTTCGTATTATAAGCTTTTTACTCATATAGCAAAGTTTAGAAGCTCATTGTTGTAGACTTCACAACAGCATGAGATGACGAGAGAGAGAGAGAGAGAGAAAATTAGCCAACATAATGCAACACAAAGATCAAAGCAAAAAATTTTCTTATGAGCTTACATATCAAAGTTTTGGAAAAGAATACGCAAAGTTCGTGCCTCTACACAAAAACCCTGTCATTCCAGACAATGAGATGTTAAAAGAAAAACAAAAGTACTTTGAATCAACATCATAGTGTAATCATTACCCTTAAGATCTCAAGTACAAGAATACGATGCCACAATGGAAGATCAAGAAAAGTAACCTTCAAAAGCATACTAAGAAAAACCTGCATTACAAGAAAGTAAAGTAGAGATGGTATAAATTATTTATTTACCTGCTAAAATCTCAAAAGGAACATATTACTGTATGATACGAACATGGAGTCAAAGAAGTAAAAACAAAAAACAAAGAGGGAGAGTATAGCAATTTAGGTACATGCTTAATCCCTACATAATAATACTTTCCATGATACAAATGTCACTTGATTTTTGATAAATTAGTGGCTTAGCTGAGAAGGTATCGTCAAAAAATGAAGACAACCATACATGGAAAAAGAATGACAAGGTAGGACATCTGTAACAAAAACAATTTAAACCATTTCCTGTAACAAAATTTTATTTTAGGAAAATCTTCTACATGTTGCAAAAATAGGAATCCCTTTACTCGAACAATCTTGGCAAAATCATAAATGAAAAGATTTGTACTTTAAAATGGCAACTAATGTCAAGTTCCCATTTTTAATCTCCATAATTCTAAAAGTTTCAATGCTTCTAAAGACCCCATATACATTCAATAATACCACGACAAGGCCCAAACACCCACAACAATTTTATTCCTTTATCTTAATCTGCATAGGCACCTCTTTTACTCTCCTCAATTCTATAGTTTATATTATATTCTTTTTCCAAATAGCTACAATTGTAAGCATGAGTTATTATAGGCAGGCTTTTGTGCTCTAAAGTTAGCATTCTTATAAAGAAGTTCCACTATGGAAGTAATAAATATTAGATAACAAGAGAATTCATGATATACATTAGTGAACTAAAAAATTATGAAGTAAAAATTAAAGGCATAAGGATTTGAAGACCAGTGTGGCTCAGGAATTAATACATGATTTGATAGCTTGAACTTGAAGAAATATTAGCTACAAACAAGAATCAGATATCTAAATCTTCCAATTGAATTTAGCAAAAATTGTATTACAAGTCATTTTTCTATGAGCAATGCTAAAGCAATTGACTTACAACAATGAAGGACAAAGAGGCACAACTAATCTACTTAAGGCATTACCAAACATAGAGGTATATAAGACAAGATATCCATTTTCAAGTCCTTTGCAAAGCTAAATAATACCTCACATTCAGTGACAAGGGATGAACTGTATAGCCTGATAATATGAGCAACTGAGCGCAAGACCAAACGACGGAATGAAGGTTCCCCTACTTCTCCTTCAAGCTAAAAGAAAAACAACTTATCTTAGAACCAAAGTAAAATTATTTGCAATACGGACCAATTATCTCTAGGAAGATTGTAATTTAGTATATGCTTGTCTCCTACAAGAAACAAACCTCAACATTGGTACGGAGTGAAGTCATCAAAAACGAGCATATCTGATAACGTAAAACCTGAGAAAGTTTTGTAGAAAACTTTATAGCTGCAGAAGTTTTAGCCACATTCTAAAGCCAAAAAACATAAAGATATACATGGTTTGATGATCGTTTAAAATCACCTGTTCAAAGGGAACTAAGGTCTTGAAAATAACTACATAATTAGACAGAATGAACCTGTATAACAAAATCAAAAAGATTTAAGAAAAGAAAGAATAAATATCATTACGATTTTATTGAGAAAAAAAATCCTTTTAATGTATTTCAATCTGTTTTCATCATCAATTGTGATGATTGACTCACTACACCCAATTTTAAGATGATAGAAGTAGCCTTCATTAAATAACCAATTAAAATTTAAAAGATGCAGATATAACCTACACAAACCAAGATAGTTTAAATATCCTCACCGGCTCACCCTCTAGGAGACGAAAAATAAAGTAGCTTAAATTTCCATCTCTTAATACTCTAGAAATAAGCATATCACCCACTACATCATCTTGATCAGTGACTTGGACACAAGTCCACCAAAAAGAATGCAGTAACTAGACACATAGTTAGATAGATCGACAAAGCACTAGAATTGGACAAAAAATCATCTTTCCCACCTTGATCTACAAATATTCCGTAATTAATCATGAGGCATTACAAGATAAGAATTGGAACCTTGCCTTGGGGCGGAAATTCATGTACTTAGAAAAATGGAATGAGAGAAGTGGTTGACAAATTAAGAGGAAACAAAATAGTTGAATGTAAGTTTATTCCATCAAATATAGGACAAATGGGTCATTGGAGAGGTATAAAGTCAAATTTGTTGCCAAGGGTTTCACACAATATTTTTTATTATCAAGATACATTTGCAACAATTGCTAAAAGAAATATGGTAAAAGTCTATTATCTTTAGTGATCCACATTTGGGAATTACAACAATTTGACTATGAAGTCCTTCACGAGGACTTGTAAGAAGAGATTTGAAATTGGGCTTTACGAGAAAGTATAGTGCAGAGTATGCAAACTAAATAACACTTTGTATGAATAAAAACAACCACCCTGAACATGGTTTGGCATATGCACAAATGCCATGATGAGAAAGTGATATGAACAGAGGCAAGGAAATCACACTCTTCTCATAAAATATTAATGTGAAAGCCACTACTTTATTAATATATATGGATGATATCATCGCAACTCAAGATGATGTTGAAAAGGAACTTGAAGTCAAAATTGGTAAACAAGTTTGAAATGATATAGGTAAGCTGATATATTTTATTGATATTTGTTATTAGATTGGCTTACAAAAGGCAAGGAACAATTGTATTACAAAGCAAAAATGTATTTAACGCCTAAAGAAACAAGGTTATTAAAATTGTCAAACTACAAGTCTTTGTATTGATGAAAACCATATATTAGAAGTAAAGAAGCTAGAGATATCAATGACAAAGGTGGCTGGTAGGAAACTTGATCTACATGGACCACACTAGACTTAATGCGGCATATGCAATTGTAGTGGTCAATTAGTTCATGCACAACCTATAGGAGGAACATTTACAAGGTATTAGGTTTTACAACTACAAGCCACGCTAGGAAGAGAAATATTATTTAAGAGAGTGAAAATATAACAATCGAGGTATATACTAATGGAAACTATACTAGATCCTTGTTAGATAGGAGATTCATCATTGGGTATTGTTTGTTCTTAGTAAGAAATTTCATCTCATAGCAGAGTAGAAAACAACCTATGTAGACAACGTCTAACCTTGAAGCAAATCTCAAAGATATTACTCATGAAACTTGCCAATTCTTGTGGTTGAAAAGCATTCTTAAATATTTGGAAGTTAAAAAGGGGGAAAACCCATAAAGCTTTATGGCAATAATAAGTCAACAATAATTTTCCAAAAAAAATAATAAGTCAACAACAAGCATTGCCCATAGCCCTATTCAATATGATCATAAAAGAACATAAAGAAATTGACTAGCATTTCATAAAAAGAAAACTTGGATGGTAAGATGATAACTACCACCTGATTATTGTCTAGTAGTCAATTGAAGGATGCGATTACAAATGGGGTCCCTATAATAAGGTTTGAAGAACTAAAATACAAGTTAGGAAGTGAAGATGTCTGCTCACTAGCTTAAGGAAGAAAACAAATGACATACTAGCGTTTTTTTTTTTTTTGGGTTTCAGTTGGTAATATCTCAATGACATTCTAATATCCCAAGCTTTTGAAAAAGATACAAAGTTTTGAATTGTGGTATAAAATCGGTGTCACCAAAATACATCTTGATAGCAAATTTCCCACATTTATCAGTAGGACAATGTAACCAAAATATAAAGTGTAACCAAAATGTAAACTGCAACCACAAGCTAAAGTTTTCAGCTTTTCAAGATGAAGTTTCATGAATATAACATTGGGATAACACAATGTAGTAAGCTCAAGTTTTGCAAGAATACAAATGGAGAACAAGATCTAAGAGTAGAGATATGTGTCTTACTCCAGTATGTCAAGCGCAAATATTCGTTGAAGGGAATTGACACGTAACCAGCTTGCCTATCACATGAAGGCAAACTTGTTAAGCCACAATAATAAAGGGGAAAAGTTTCACACTAGATATATTCTTAAAAACTCATAATTATAAACAAATATAAGATTAGATTACTAAAACTATCTAATAGTTTCAAATAGCACATACTGATCCACCTGCAGCAAGAGCTGTCAGGTCTTCAAGCAATCGAAGCCCAAGCTTTCCTGATTTTGTTAAGATATCCCTCCTCAATGTTGGCTCTCCAGAAAAAATTTCATGTTGAAATGATCTGTTGATACTTGGGTTAGTTGTATGGATAATGGTAGCAATAATGTATAAGGGCCAAAGAGTAAAATTTTAAGGTACATAGATTAACAGAACAAACAAATATCTTATATTGCCCTTTCCTCATCCACCTACCCCGGAGTCAACAAATTGAGTTTACACTAACTGTATGCACATATGCACAAAATTTAAAAAAACACCACAATCACACACACATGCATTGCACAAGCCATTGCAAACTAGGCAAACACCAAGGTATATGAGAACCAAATACTTGGATAAAATATTCTTAGGAAATAACATACTCTGAAAGATTGATGTTACGATTAACATCAGAAGTGACTGGACCAGATCGAGTACCATGGCCTCCAGAACCAAATTTTCCTTCAGGAAGAGACTCAGCACGAACCACATAATCAAAGATCAAAGCAACTGCCTGTCTAAAGGTAGCTGCTGCAGTACTAAAAAGGACACACAGTAAGAAGAAAACAAAAATTGATTATCATCTCCCTACTAATGTATAATTTGGAAAGAGCATTACAAAAAAAAGGTGAGCAAAGTGCATCTCAACAATTAATGTGGCTAGCAAAATTCAACTTACTTTCGCACACTATCTGAAGATTTGTTGTTTTCAAGGAGCCGAAGACATATTTGAAGGGCTTGACCCATGTTCTCCTATATTGGATAGAACTAAAACGGATTAAGATAAACATATCACGATGTAAATATCAATACAAAATAAAGTTGGGAACCATGGTTGCAACAAAACATTGTTTTATTACCAAGGTAGATAAAAAAAATTTGTGATATAGTAAGTAATTCGCATGTGGAAAATAAAAGTTTCAAGTAAGCATCGAACTTAATGCTCCCTACAACTATAGTCCGAAAGGTGCAAACCTTAAACACAAAATTCAAAAACATAAAACTTTAATCCAAATGGACATCATCATGGTGAATTTATTTGACTCAGGACATGTCATAAGGCAATCTTCCCTCCATCTCTCTTTGTCTCCCTGGTTTAGAAATTGAAAATTGAATCTTAAAAGCAAAAACATTAAACTAGAAGGCGTAGCACCAAAGGGATAAGCTAGGTATACTCATCTTGTATTTGATTCCACTTAAAACATTGGGAATACTTGATTACAAAGGGGTCGACAATATTACATACACAATTGCATCCGTCATTCTGCTGTCTAAGAAAGAACAATTTATGTGACAAATTTACAAAATTGCATCACATGATTAATGTTGCCTATGTATCACACTAGTATATAGACACTAATATGAACGTTACGCAACAAGAATTGCTAGTCTCTTATCTTATAGAATAATATAAAGGTTGATGCAAATCAAAACATTAATTTGAATTTGTCAGATTCAATTAGGTTATTGGCCTCATTCCACCTATAATGGATTTAGCACATTCACTAGAAAGGAAAATGAAACAACTGATCCTCACCTCACTTTCGGGAAGTAAGTGTGACTGAAATACAATCAATATCGTCTGTAGGGTCTTAAATTGGACAGTCTCATCTGCCATTTCAGCATGCTGCACGGAGCACAAATCATACTTATGATTTACTAACAGTTTTGGTTGTGTCAAATGCCTTTCAAATACCAAAAGGAGAATATTGTACTTTCAGGTATCATATGTTCTTATTAGATGATAAGAAATAGTCTACAAGGAATAGAGGTATGAGCTTTAACTCATTGAAAGAAGTGTGTGTCTGCATCCACTACTTAAGCTCAATGGTAACTACAAATGTGTGTCTGCATCCACTACTTATCAAAAGTAATCTCATTGCATTATAGAAAAGTATATATAAATTACTAACTGATAAACAATGAAATTTTACAACACTAGTTCTTCATATGAAACAATTTGGAACAAGTATCAGGGAAAAATTATTTGGTGAATTTCTAGCTCAAAAATTATGATTGAATCTGCATTCCACAAGAGGAGTCAGCATCCTATGAACATAAATCATATACGGAAATTACTGATATAACAGAGCATTTGAATTAATGCAAGCATAGACTCACATCTTTCAAAGTAGAAAGTATCTCCTTCAAGGCTGATGGAGCAACTGCATCATGGGATATGAGTTTTTGTAGACAAGAAAGTCCAATTACACTCAACTTGACAGTTTTGACTTCACAGGCCATCAAAAAGATACGTAAAATGTCCTCACTGTGTGCAATTTCACTAGGAGTTGACAACGTTCGAAGCTGCGAGGGTAGTTGAAGAAAAAAGCATATTCTCAAAACAGAGATCCTGAATGATCGTCATCAAACACTGACATTGGCTTATAATCATAAATTCTATTGCAGCATTTTTTTTTTCGAAAATTAACAGATTTCATTAAAGAAATATATATACAGTCTAGAGTACAAAAGATCTAGAATAGTCTAAAAGTTCTAGATTACTTAGACTTGTGGTTCCTAGTAATCATCTACATCTTAAAATCTACGGGATACTTATGAGACCACATAAGTATTAGATAAGAAATTTTAAATTTTATTTTAAACCGTATGCATACTTCTGAACTAGCTCCAGCTCACAAAGATAGCAATTTTACTACTTCTTCGGTGAATTTTGTTCCAAAACCTTAACTCCTGATAAGAAATCAGCTGGAAACTTCCTACAGTCTAAAAATAAACCAAACGGTTCAATCAAACAAAAGTAAGTCTCGAAAGTACACTTCAGTATAACAATCGAAATCCCTCATCTCCAAGTTGTAACCATTTACTGTGTAACTAAAACAGATTTACTACCTACATTATACAAATAGAAATGCATAAGACAATATGCGCACTATGAGTAAACGTATGGTTACTTAAAAGAATACGAATATTAACCTTTAAGATGGCATGCTCAGCGGCGTCCTTGACGGCAGGGTGGCGACGGCGAGCCTCGGCAGATAGAGCTCGGAGATCGGACTCCAAGACCGCCATGAAAGCCATGGCTCGGCGGGGTCGACAAATATCTCGAGCCGGCTAAGTAGAGACAGTTCTCGAGAAATACGATGAAAAAGCAAGATCGAATGCTAAATTTGGGTGAAAAGCCAGAGATCGTGGCCTTGAGACTTGAGAGGAAGGGAGAAAGAGAGCTTTAAGAGAGTATTGGTCGTCTTCCACAATCACAGATCCGTTGCTTAGTTCCACGTGTGAGGGGATTCTGGGCTTCGAGGCTGGATCGCTGAACTATTTCGCTACATCTTTCTTTCAGGGTGGGCCTCAGCTATGTTGCTACAAAGGCTTAACTCGAGTATAACGTCTAGATTACAAAAAATTGTCCGAGTTGTTTTTATAAATCTACATAACTTAATTTTGCAAGTTCACAATTTTTGCAATATGGAGCTTGATAAAGCAAACATTCGAAAGGCGGGTGAATTGTATGTATAAATATTTTTTGCAAGTTATTTTGATTTAAAAGAAAATGACAGGAGCTTGTTTATAATTAATATAATAGGAGCATATTGTATGATAGGATTCTGTTTTTTTTTTTAAATCAAACAAAGAAAACTTCATTAAGAAACATTGTCCGCAGCTAAAGCTGAAGAAATACAAGCAGGGAAAGATAAATCCCAATAAACAAGACCTGACGTAGAACTAGCATTGCTCGCAAGAGCGTGAGCTGCACAGTTCGCAGACCTTTTACAAAAACCAAAATGAATATCATTAATGGAATGACTTAGGAATAAGCAATCATTAACAATGAAATCAACCTATTAAAACTTTTTTAAATGAAAGGAGTATAATAAGCAATCAGTGAAGGTTGATTTCATTGTTGATAGGATTATGTTTAAATGAAAGGAGTATGTTAAACGATAAAACTTTTTAAACAACAGGAGCTTGCTAAATGAAAAATCTTATTAAAAATAATTTAAAACAGAAGACACCTATTAAAATTAAAGGAATCTTTAGCAAGTTGAAAATAAAAGAAGCCTACTATAACAGTGATGGAGTCTCTTGCTGAAATGAACACGAACACGCGTTATAATGCGGAAATATAAAAGTTAAGAGAAGGGAGAAAAGAACTTGTTCGACTTACAACCCAAGCTTACTTCCAGTCTCCAAGTATCCAACTTAAGTATTTTACTATAAAAATAAGTAGTAATTTAACGAGCCTCTTCAAGCTCATAAGTTAATATTTTTCAAGATTCTCTAACCTTCCAAACTAGTAGTATTTAGCTAGCCTCTACAAACCCTTAACAAAAAATGAAGTTTGCTCGATATGAGCTACACTGATCTCTCTCAAAATAGTTTCATTTTCTAAAGCACAAGAGATTTTACAATGATATCACTTTCAAAAGAATTTATGTTATAAATGTATGTTTTCAACTAGTTGTTACTTCACTTGCATCCTTAGTCAACTTGATGGATTTAATTCTGAATAACTTTGATCTCGTCTCTGTCAAAAATCTCCTAGTAATCACGCGGCTAATATATGACCTTCGTAACAAGTAGGATATTTTCGGATAAACCATTTTTTAATAAGGTAAGTTCATAAAGAAGGTTCCTGCAAGAAGAAAAGCAATTATTCCATAATTTTATTTCCTTTTAAAAATTATACGATTGTTTATATATAAGGAAATAAATCCAATTCGAATTTTGAAATATTATAAGATTGTCATCAAAATTGAGCTAACAATCTCCTTCTTTTTTATGACGACAAGCAATAATAGATATAGTTTTCAAATTTTAAAAAGATAATGGATGATTTCAAAAGATACCTGAGACTTTTATGAGTTCAGACATAATTAGAAGGAGCCTGCCTCAGGAGCTTATCAATTATGTATCACAGATTTTCACACTAGAATCAATCACAGATATAATCAAGGTAGCATCCATAAATCATATCATATATATGCAAAAAAAAAAATATGTCCACATAAGCTCTCCCCCTTTGTCATTATCAAAAACAAAAAATAAAGAAATGAGGAGGAAGTGAAATAATATATTGATATGCAAGATAATATCATAAGTACGAATGAGCCATAGAAAAACAACATAATTAATAGAGGGATTCAGAGATTTTTATGAGCAGGATCAACATATTAAGAAGTTAATTTTGCATACTGTCTATATATTCTTACATTTTTTCTTGATTGTTTTGAATGTTCTTTAGCAGTTGTTGGATACTTACACTATTTTCATCCCAAGGAGGAACATTAGCTCGTTGATCTTGAGCAGAACCTAGGATTTTTTCTTCTCTTTCATATTTCTTTTCCACTCAGACATTATTTTTGCAATTCATATCCAAATTGGTATGGAATAAAAAGATGAAAACTTAGCCAGTTTATACCAACTCAAGCTTACAAAAGGTACTCCATCATGGTGGAAAATCTTGGTGAGTAACATCCAATGTTTTAAAAACTGGACCGGACATCGAACCGGTGGAAAGAAAGGTTTAAGGTTTAGAGGTTCAACTGGTAATGAACCGCTATCAAACCGGAATATAATAAATAAGATAAAAATTTTATAAGAATAAATAAAAATAAAAAAATTTATTGAAATAAAAAATACACCAATACTTATTATTATATGATAAACTAAAAATAAATAAATATGAGTCCAATCCCGACGACAAGCAAGATCTGAAGCCATTGTTCATGAGAATGATTTCATTGAGATTGGACATATTACCTAAGCCGGAAGGCACCCAACTTTGGAATTTGTTGTTGGCTAGAATTCAATACAAATTCACTTCAAATAAAGCCCATGCCTAAATGCACACGAAATCATCACTAGGCTCTTCTTATCTCCACATCACCAGTACTTTCCTTTTCTAATATCCACCGTCACTTTTTCTAATCACCAGTACTTTCTTTTTCTAATATCCACCGTCACTTATCTCCACCGCCGTTGCTCTTCAACCAAGAGACCCTTCAGCAGCGCCTCCAGACCCTTATTGAAGGAGCCCGTGATTGCTGGACGTATGCCATCTTCTGGCAGTCCTCTTATGACTACTCATGCTCCTCCGTCCTCGGCTGGGGTGACGGCTACTACAAGGGCGAAGAAGATAAAGCGAAAGGAAAGCTAAAGAGCTCCAGCTCCTCGGTAGTCGAACAGGAGCACCGTAAGCAGGTGCTGTGTGATCTCAACGCGCTCATATCTGGCCCCACTGCCGTAGCCTCCGATGACTCCATCGACGAGGAAGTCACTGACACTGAGTGGTTCTTCCTTGTCTCCATGACTCACTCTTTCGTTCAATGTTTTAAACCGATTTCGTTCAAATAACCGGTTCTTGGATAAACTGGCCGATTCTCTGATAAACCGGCCGGTTTTTATATTCAAAGGTTATTAACTAAAACTGAACTGGACACATGGCCAGTTTAGACGATTTCTGATCGGACCGGCCGGTCCGGTCCGGTTTTCACTTCCTTGGTAACATCCCATACGGTAAACAACCAGTTGTATTCTTATGATTCCCTTATCCACCATAAACCTTAAGATCATTGTAGGGAGATTCATTTTGTTTCCTTTCAACAAATTATACACTTCATAAGTGCCTAGCAAACTGCATCTTTTAACATAACTACTCTGGGAGAAAATAGAAGTAGCTGATAACGATGCAAGACAACGTGGTAGTAAGTCAAATTGCGTGCTTCAAAGTCTCCCATCTTGGGTATTTTCAACATTAAAGCAGATGGATTTAACAACTTCTCTCAAATCCAGATCATTAACATCACATTTATGACAAGAAAAATCAGTTTTCCCTATAGGAGTTATGTCTAGTATATCTCCTAAAATTTCTTTAGAAATTAGAATTTCATTTTCACACACCCATGAGACTATGACTAACTTTCCATCAATTACTTACTTTCTCATGTGTGTGTAGAATGCCCTAACTAGGTCGTCATACATTGTTTCATCTAATTTCAGGAAGTTTTTCTAACCAATTGCAACAAAGTAAGGAGAGATAGGTATACCTATATTATCAAACATCATAGGAGGCAAGATTCTCTCGGCAACTACCATTCTTTTCTTGTACTGTGTTTTATAGCAGATTTTAGCTTCCACTGATTGAAACATTTTTTGTGGTATTGACTTTTTTCTCCCTTTTAAGCAACTATCTTTATTTTCTTTACTATGTTTTCTTTAGGAATCATTTTTTCAAGAAACAACTCATTTCTACCTTGAGGGTTCTTAATAGTTTTTTCAGTCACAGGCGTTTTTCCTTTCTTTATCTCTCCCTTTTTTTCTTTTTCTGGATTCTTCTTCCTCTTCCTTTTCAGTATCTGTGGTATCTTTTTGTTTAGATATTTTCTCGGCTTACTTTGCAAGATTTCCTCTGGTTCGTGGTCGTCTAATCAATTGAGAATGTTTTTATTTGAATCATTAACATTTATAACCCAATGTACTTCTGATACTTGTTGCTTAGAGGAGATGGGTTCAGTAACATGAGCTTCGCTATGACTATCAACGGAAGTTGGAGTTTTCTTTTCTCCTTTTGATTTGGTTCATGGCATTGTAAATTGTTGGAAAGAGAAAGTTGAGAAGATGCAGAAAGTTTGAATGGAGAACGAATAAGCGGTGCTTTTGAGAAAAAATTGATGAGTAGAGGAGAGAGATATATTTTTTTGTGTATTTAAGCGATTCTTAAGCGTTGATCTCGTGTGAAGATGAACAGTCAAACGCTAATACCGAAAGTGTGATCGTCTATGTATCTTCTGTCAATACCGTACAGCTGCTTGTCAGAGTTACGTGCACGTTTTTAAAAGCCAACACGATGCCATGAATCATTTCCTTTTAAGACACGTGTACCCTGCTTTGTTAAAGCGAGAGAAGCCTTCTGAAATTAGAAAGAGCCTATTAGACTAAGAGAGAGTTTCTAAGGAAACACAACAGAAGGAGCCTGCGAAATGCAATAACACGTAGAAGAGAGAATTGATGTAGAAATAATATCAGAGAATTTGCACTTACCAAACTCTTTTCTTAAAATGCAAACTCTATTTTCAAAAAGTGGCTCGGTGAAAATGTCAGCTATTTGATTTTTAGTATTAACATACAAAAGATCAATGGCTCTTTCTAAAACATGATCTTTAAGAAAATAATGTTTGACTTCTATATGCTTAGTTCTTAAATGATGCACATGATTTTTAGAAAGATTAATGGTACTAGTATTATCACATAATATAGGAATATGAGAAAAGTTTAGATAAAAATCATATAGTTGATGCTTCATCCATAAGATTTGAGCACAACAGCTGGCAGCTGCTATGTATTCAACTTCAGCTGTCGAAAGTGCTATGCAATTTTACTTCTTGTAGGACCAAGATATTAGACGTCCTCCAAGAAATTAACAGTGATTGCTTGAGCTTTTTTTTATCACCTACATAATTTGCATCACAATATCCCACTATGTCAAATGAATCAGTTTTTGGATACCATAGTCCAAAATCCATAGCTCCGTGGAGATATCGAAAGATTCTTTTCACTGCTTGAAGGTGGCTTTCTTTTGGATTTAATTGAAAGCGTGCACAATGACAGACACTAAACGTAATGTCTGGTCTTGAACTTGTAAGATATAGTAGTGATTTAATCATTCCTCTATACTTTGTCTCATTCTTAGCTTTTCCTTTTTCGTCTTTATTAAGTTTAGTTCTAGTGTATACGGAAGTACCCATCGGTTTGGCATTCTCAAAGTGATATTTTTTGGTGAGTTTCTTTGTGTATTTTCCTTGGCTAATGAAGATTCCTTTTTCTGTTTGTTTGATTTGTAATTTGAGAAAGAATGATAATTCTCCCATCATGCTCATTTCAAACTCCCCCTGCATTAATGCTGAGAATTCTTCACAAAATGATGGATTAGTAGCACCAAATATTATGTCATCAACATATATTTTCAATAAGAGTAAATCATTCTCCTTTCTCTTAATAAATAAGGTCTTATTGACCTTGCCTCTTTCAAAGTTATTCCTGAGCAAAAAGTTACTTAACCTCTCATACCATGCTCGAGGAGCCTGCTTTAAACCATACAAAACTTTGGTTAACTTTATCACGTAATCTGGATGGTTTTCTTCTTTAAAACCTAGGGGTTGCTTAACAAACAGTTCTTCGTTAATGTAACCATTTAAGAATGCACTTGTAACATCCATTTGGAACAACTTGAAATTTCTATAGCATGCAAGGCAAGTTAAATTCTAATTGATTCCAATCTAACAACAGGAGCATAAGATTTATCAAAATCAATACCTTTATATTGTTTGTAACCTTGAGCTATAATTCTAGCTTTGTTTCTTACCACCTTATCTTTTTCGTCAAGTTTGTTTCAAAAAACCCATCGAGTCCTAATGATTGACTTGTTTTAAGGACAAGGCACTAGATTCCAGACTTTGTTTTGTCAAATTGATTCAATTCGTCTTTTATGGCTAAAACCTAGTTTTCGTCAGTAAGGGCCTCTTCAACCGTTTTTGGTTTTATTTGTGAGATGAGATGTTGTTCTTGAATGATGATATTGTTTTTAGACTTTTAGAGGGATCTCCCAGAATGTACTGGTGTGTATTAAGACCTATCCATTCTCTAGGTGATTTCTTTACATAGGCTCATGCTGAGAGGAAGGAGCCTGCTTTGTTCTAGCTTCAGAGGGCCCTTCTTGATCTTGTGATTCCGAAGGTGTTGTAGCTAGAGTCTCTGATATTTTTTTAGGAACCAGGGATGCTCTTCATCATCTGAATCAGATGATATTGTCAACGGTAGTGCTTCATCAAATACCACATATATTGATTCTTCTATTTTCCTTGTTCTTTTATTATTGGCTCTGAATCTCTTACTCGCACTACTGTATCCTAAAAAGATGGATTCATCGATCTTGTATCGAATTTTCAAAATTGTCTTTTTTATTTTTTAGAACGAAACACTTACAACCAAACGCTCGAAAGTAAGCAACATTTAGTTTTCTTCATTTCCACAACTCATAGGGAGTATTTTTCATAATAGGTCTTATGAGATATCTGTTAAGTACATAACCTTTCGTGGATACTGCTTCTGTTCAATATTCATGAGGTAGTCCACTTTCACTCAGCATGGTCCTGTCCATATCAACCAAAGTTATGTTCTTTCTCTCTACAACTCCATTTTACTTAGGTGTCCTTAGACATGAGAAGTTATGAGGTATACCATTGCTATCACAAAACTCTTCAAACTTTATGTTATCAAATTCTCCTCCATGATCGCTTCGAATTGAAGTAATGCAGTACCCTTTTTCTATCTGAAATTTTCTGCAAAACTTCTCAAAAACTTCAAAAGCATCATCCTTATTTGATAGAAAGTAAACTCATGTAAATCTGGAATAATTATCTACTAGAACAAAATCGTAATGTCTACCACCAAAACTTTAAGTTCTAGTGGGACAAAATAGATCCATCTGCACAAATTCAAGTGATTGGCTAGTAGACACAATATTTTTAGGAGGAAAGCTACTTATAACTTGTTTACCTTTTAAACAAGCCTTACAAACCTGATTACTTTCAAACTTTAAGGTCAGTAGTGCTCTTACTAACTCGTTTTTGGACAATTTTGATAAAATGCTCATGCAAGCATGTCTGAATCTCCTGTGCTAGAGAAACGAATCATTTTCTAGAGAGATAAAACACTTAACATTTTATGAGGACATGTCTTCTAGTTGAGCACAATATATATTCTAATTTCTAAGACCAACAAACACAATATTATCATTATGAATATCGACAATTCCACAATGAGATGCATATAAAATGACTTCGTAACCTTTGTCACATAGCTGACTCACACTTAACAGATTATGTTTCAAACCATCAACAAAGATAACGTTATCAATAGAGGTAGAGTTAGAATTACCAATTTTACCAACTCCAGTGACCTTTGCTTTATTTTTGCCTGCAAAGACAACATTACCTCTGTCTTTCCTTTCAATATAGTTGAAATGTGATATTTGACCTATCATGTGTCTCGAACAGCTGCTATCAACTATTCATTGATTTTCTCTTGTCTCTATTTTAAAGCATATCTATAAAAAATATTATCTTATTTTAGGTACTCAATTTTTTTTGGTTCCTTCTAGGTTAGTATTTTGACCTTTTGGTCTCCAAACATATATCTAAGATAATTTCTTTTTACGAAAATTACAAGAATGACTAATGTGGCCATGTTTATCACAGTAATAACACAAAACATATGATCGATAGTTGTTATGATTTTTGTCACTTAGCAAGTTTTTGTTGTTTTGGCTATAGCTGTTGCTGGATTTAACAAAAAAGTTTTTGTATGGCCTAATATTGTTATTTTCATTGTGTCGTATTCTGGTCTTACCAAAAATGTATTTATTGCTACCAAGCAATGCATAAAGATTCTTCTTTCCATCAACGAAATTTTCCAGATCTTTCTCTAAAGATAAAATCTTTCTAACACTTTTCTCCTTTTCAAGTTCTAAGGCGGTAACTTTTTCTTCTAACTGTTTTACCTTTTTATAATCATTTTTAGCAACATATTTTCCAACTTGGCTATTCTTTCTTCCAGTACTTCCTTTTTAGAGATCTTTTGCTTATACTCAACTTCAAGAGACATATTCTTGATCTCCAGATTCTTATTTATTGATTCCAATGGTTTAATCTAAAGATGCATCATTGCTCTTGTACTTCTCAACTTCTTTGAAATATTTCACTGTCAACCTTTTATAATAATCATACAATTCATGATATGCATTTTTCAATTCATCAACTTCAATATCAAAGTCAGAATGGCATACCTTATTGTCTCCTGATTCAGCCATAAAGTAGACATTATTAACTTCCTCATGTTCATCTTCTTCAAAGCTTTCAAAATACTTGTCAAACTAAGCTGCATTCATAGCTTGCTTTCTAGGTTTCAATTTCTCTGTTTTATCCTTTTGAAGGAGAGGACATTCAAGTTTAGTGTGCCTAGGCTTCTTGCAGTGGTAGCATATGATTTGATAGGGGCCTGTTGTTTCCAACCTTCTTGTTTTCTTTTCTTTTCTTTGTTAACTTCTTTTTGTAGAAGCATGCTTATTTTATAACCATAAAAATGAATTCATCATCTCAATCTATCTGCAACTCAGTGTTGCTTTTATCACTGTTTGATCGTTAGTTGCTTTTATTCCTTTTATGTAGGAAGATCTGTCATCTCGCCTAAGCTCGGTTTAATAGATCATCAGATTTCCTCATAGCCAGTTAAGTGAAATGGTATCTAGATCATTTGTACTTTCTAGAGTTGTCACCTTAGGTCTCTATTCCTTTGGTAGTGACCTTCTAATCTTCATTACGAGCTCATCATTGGGATATATTTTACCTTTATTCTTTAAGGCGGTGATGATATTATTGAAGCGTCCGAAGAATTCGTTTATG
>JANIPN010000003.1:51381739-51393084 GCA_027478595.1 Erythroxylum anguifugum
AACTCATCCCTTTTCTATCCTCTTTGAACCAAGAACTCTCCAAAAATCCAAAATATTAACCATTACTTACCTTCAATATTTACCCAATCAAAGGGTTTCTTGGCTCAAAGGGTAGCTAGGACCTTCCTCCACCTTTTTCCTTCTTGGATTTACCTCAAACACCCTCTAGAATGCTTAGAAATCAAAGCCCTAACTTTTCTTCTCTTTTCCTCCGTTCTTTCTCTCTTCCACACCTCTTTCTCTCTCCTTTCTTCTCAAATTTTCGTCCCTCTCTCTTCTTTCATGTAAGCCATTCTATTTTCTCTCTATTTATACTACTTATGAAGCTACAATGTCCAATTTGCCCTTAATGAAAAGCCTTGCAATTAAAAGACTTAAGTGACATGCCCAATTTACCCCTTCATGCAACTTATCACTAATAACACATTAATTTCCAATCTCATGCCACCTAACCTTATTAATGCTACCAGACTAATTAATCCCAACACACTTTAACCTATCAAGACCCCCAAAATCAATCTAATCATGCTTAATTGAAAAAAAAATTCATGGGCCAACATGAGCGAACCAATTTCACCTCTTTGAGAGATGACCCCGGGTAATCAACTATAACTACCTCATATACTTGCGAGTAGGATAGCATAGGCATTTTTTAAAAGTTATTTTGACACAACAAGTTTTTGGCACCATTGTCGGGGAGGTGTTTAATGTTTACAGTTAATTTAATTTTGATTGTTTTGTAGATTGTTTTTTTGTTCATGCATATATTTTTTCATGTTATTTCATTGAATTGTTTTAGTAGTTTTGGTTACTAATTCAATGTTGTCTTTTTTTGTTTATGCGAGGAAGTAGATCGCGGGAAAGTGAAGTTGTTCTCTTTATTGATAACGTGCGTCGGATAAGAGGACCTTAAAGGGACCTTGAAGATAATCTCGAGGAACCTAAGCTTGAATATTAAAAGATGAGTGAAAGGTAGCCAATAATGAAGGAGTATGCCAAGCCAGTAATTGGTATTGTCACTTCATGCATAAGTTTGGGAGAGGTAACTAGAAACTATGAATTAAAGAGCATCCACTACAACATGCTGCCATCTTTCTATATGGTTCCCAATGAGGACCTTTTAAACTTCATTCGGGAGTTCTATACCACTCTCTAAACATTTCCTTTGGATGGCTTAAATGAAGATCAACTCAGAATGAGATGATTCTCATACACATTGAAAGATCAAGCCAAGGCATAGTTAATGACCCTTCCTTCCGATTCCTTGACTAAATGGGAGGAAGGGTGCAACAAATTTATGAGAAAATTCTATTCCTATCAAAAGACCTCTAAGTTGTGGACCAAGATAGCTACCTTCACTCAGATGGAGGGAGAGCCATTCCATGAGGCATAGGAATGTTTCAAACTCTTGTTAATACAGTGTCCACATTATTATTTTCCATTTCAGAAAGAGAACCAATTCTTTTATGATGGATTAACACAACAGTGTCAGTATAAAGTGGACAATGCAGCAAGAGAAGTTATGGGAGAGAAGACAGTCGAAGAGAAGTATGAAATCATTGAAATGTTAGGGGCCAATTCTCAATAAAAGAGTGCAAGGGGGATAAGAGTTGGAGTTCATGAAGTGGACTCAAACCAAGAAATGGTTATGCAATTGGTTGAGCTAACAAAGATGTGAAAATGCTAACCATGAAACTACCCCAAAATGTTCCAAATCAAGAGGTATGTGGTATATATGAAACTTATGGTCATGGAGATAATCTTTATTCGTACTTTTGATTTTTTTTGTTTGTGAGGAAGAACAAGCGAACTCGCTTAATTCTTTTTAACCGAGGGTGCAAAATGATCTATATTCGAAAACCTACATTTATGGTTGGAGAATCCATGCCAATTTTTCATGAAAGACCAACAATCCACCAGTGCAACCTTAACCACAATATCAGAATTTTTAGAGGCAAAATCAATTCCAAGGGCAATCCTCAAATCATATCCTACCAAGAAAGCCTTCTTTTGAGAAGAGTCTGAACGCATTTATTCAAGTAACCATTCAGAATAAAAAATGAACAATAAAAGATTTGACTCCTTGGAAGCTTCTATAAAGAGGATTGAGACTCAAGTAGGGCATCTCGCTGCTCAAATGCAAAACAATCAAAAGGGAAGGTTACCTAGCGAACTCGAGCAAGCCCAAGCAGTTACTATTATGAGAAGTGGTAAGGTGATTGATAATCATGTTGACATTCCTTCTAATTTATCTTATGCAGATAATCAAAAGGAGAAGAGCCTCATTAAGGAAAAAGACGAGTAGCATGAGGTAACCAATGGGCACAACTCTTCGATTCATGTTCAAAAAGGTGAAAAACTTAGGCATGCAACCAGAGGCAATAGGGGAATAAGACTGCATAAGGCGACTTATCCGTATAGACCACCAATTCCATATCCAAGTTGCCTTAAGGATTAATAATAAGATGATCAGTTTTCTTTTTTATATAACATGTTTTCTAAGGTTAATATTAATCTACCTTTGTTGGATGCGATCAGGAACATTGCAGCTTACGTGAACTTCTTCAAGGAACTAAATACCAAAAAATGAAAGTTTGAGCCAAATGAGAAGGTGATAGTTTCAGAAGTGGCAAGTACGATTCTTCAGTATCAGTTACCCCTTAAATTGAAAGATCCAGGGAGTTTTATTGTGAGACTATGAATGGGTAATGGTGATGAGGTCAAGGGTATGCTTAACCTTCGAGCAAGCATAAACCTTATTCCTTACTCTATTTATGTGAAATTGGATCTAGGACAGTTGAATCCTACAAACATTTGTTTGTAATTAGCTGATAGGTCAGCGAGATTTTTTGATTTTTTATTTTCTAAATTTTAGTATCAAATTTGGATGTTTTGAAAAAAAAAGCACAAAACATATTTTATGTGTTTGTAATTAGTTGATAAGTCAATCTGTTTTCCAAAAGGAATAATAGAAGATGTTTTGGTAAAGGTAGGAGAATTGATTATCCCTATAAACTTTATTGTCTTAGACATGGGGGAAGTAAAAAAGTAAGAAAAGGGGCACACCATGGTCTTAGGGAGGCTTGTTATGGCTATTACCAATACCTTGATTGATGTGTAAACGAAAAATTAACCATGACTATTTTGGAAGAAATAGTAGAATTTTTAATCTTTAATGTTGAACCTATTCCTACTATTACTATTTTTGAAGAATGTTCTCTTGTTGATCAAATTAATACTGTAGATTTTGATTTTGCCTTGCAGGAAGAAGAAAGGAAATTGGAATTGGTTAAAGAGATTGATGAGTATACCAATTGCTAGACGATGCAATTGAGGGAGAGATTGGAAAATTGTTAAAGATAGATCCCAATGAAGAGAAGAAGATAGTGGAATCACTCACTTGGAATTATCCACCTTAAGCATGACTGACGAGGCTTCCAGCTACAAGACATTAAAGAAGAGCAATGGTAACCCAAACAATTTCTTTTTATTATTCAATTATTTGTTTGTTATTCCTTTTTAGTTAATCTCAACTTAGTTTGTTTGCTTTGTATGTGCATACCTAATTTTCAGTCTCTTCTATTTTTTCTTATTGCAGCTATTCTCCACTTTTCAATGCAGTATGCCACGCTCCACACTGCATCAGCACAGCCACCACCTCCACCTTCTTACTGTATTTCTATCCTTCTCCCTTTTATTATTTTTATTGCTTATTATTTTAATTTCTTTTGTTTTAATGTTTGTCCTTGTTTGCGTTATTTTGCATCTTAAATCTCTCTTTAATTTTCTTATCACATTAGGAATAACGTGATATTTAAGTGGGGGGCCGAGGGAAGTAGTATTTAATTAAAAAATTGATTTTGTGTTGTGTGTTTGTTTTTCCATTTAATAGTTAAAGATGTATGGTCATGAAATAAACTTAATCGGGATTAGAAATGCATGATATGAGTGAATGAGTGTACTTGCATGCTTAGACTGATTAACTTAGATTTCAATTAAAAGGACATTAGTATGTTGTGATAGATGAATGTCACTTTTCTTTGGTAAGAATTTGAGCCATTTGAAATATTTAACACCAAATTCAAGTATTCTTTCCTGAGAGTGTTCTCTCATGATTAGGGAACTCTAGAACTTGCTTGCAAATACTATTTAAGATCACATAATCTTATGCAAACGCTGAAATGATGAAGTCAATTAGGATTTACCCCTTTTGCATAAAAAGCCACCATAATGTTACCTTTAGTAAGCCCCTTGAACTTAACATGAAACCTTTTCTTTCTTTAAATCCAAAACATGAGCCTTTACCTTAATTATTAATCCTCTTTATCATACCTACTATAAGGCAAGTTGAGACTTTGAAATGGTATTCCTGGGTTTAGAAAGTAATTTCTTGAATAAGTGTAGGGGGATCATAACATATGGTTAGCTATTACGTTAGGAATGGGTATGGTTGTAGCAACTTTTATCGTTACTCTATATTTTTCTTCTCTTGATTTCCTTGTTTTAAATAAATAAATAATTAAAAAGAAAATAGAAAATAGAAAAAAGAAAGAAGAAAAAAGAAAAAAGAAAGAAATGGAAAATACACAGAGGGAAAAGAAGATAACCAGAAATTGAGAAAAAAAGGGGTGCCAACTTTGTTAAATTAGAGGAAAGAAATGAGTATTTGATGATTCATTGTTCTGAATTATTTTAAATGCTCAATTTGTTCTGTGGTTTTAAACTGTGATTTTCCTTTTTTCTACCCTTAGCCTGGTCCCATTACAACTAAAATAAAAACCTTCAGATTGATTTTTGTGTTTGATATGTGTGGTGGAGATTGGATTAGTAAGCAAGCTTATGGTAGATGCCTTACATGAAATGAATGATGAGTGAATATATCCTACCTTTGAATGCATAAGAGGATGGAGAGTGTAATGAGTGTCTATCACACTTGTTAATGGTCTTTGAGTTGAGGCACTTGTTAATTTTGGTTAAGCATATGGAGAATAGTTTAATTATGGAAGTATTATGAGTTTCAAGTTCTTAGGTTATGTTTATTGAAATGATTGTTGATATCTTTGACTATTATTTTGGAAAATCGTTGTTTTCATTGTTTGTTCTTCTATAGTCTAGTATTCTTTATTTTGCTTGAGGGCAAACATAGTTTAAATGTAGGGGAATTGTTATGTCTAATTTCTATTGATCTTACTTGCTTTTATAACTTGATTTTGGTTACAAATTCTTGTGTTTTAATCAAAATTGGAATTGAATTAAGTGAAAATGGCATAAATATTGCATGAATGTTGAATGGAGTGTCTTGTGAATGTTGCATGGAAACAAGAAAACTTATGCATGAAAAAAGGAATACTGGATGTGAATTATGCACGGTGTAACATTAAATAATTAATTAATGCATTTTAATGGAGTAAAGTCACGGGTGTGATAAGGGGAGTCACACCCATGAGTGTAGAAATTTCTTTAAATGAATATTATGTGTCAGCTGATGCATGGTTTTGACGACGTTAAAACATAAACCTAGACTGGGACACAGAGAGAGAGAAAAAGAAGAAGAAGAAAGGAGACAACAAAGGGTGCTGGAGGCGTAAAGAACAAAAGACCAGTCAGTGGTGAAGACGAAGAGAAATAACAACAGATAGAGAGAATGCAAAGCTGAAGCTAGAGGGAACATCCGTTCTTTTGGGTGATAGTGAACAAACACAAAGGGTGAGTGTCGAAGCCAAGGAGTCACCAACATCCTCATCCGACCACCATTTTTTTACTATCTCTATTTTATCTCTGTTGCATTATGGAACTCCTCTGATGAACTTGTTTTTCTTGTTAGAGTTTGATAGTCCATTTTAGTTTTTTTTTTACTACGTTTATTGCTTTTAAGACTTTTCTATTAATGTTAACTGTGGCATTGAAGTATATGAAGATGATGAACCTTATTTATTCCATGATGGGCTAATTACTTGTTCTTGAGCATTAATGTAACTAATTTAGTCGATTATACATGATGAAGGGATCGTTTTGTTGTCATATTATTTGTTGTAGTTTTTAAGCTTATTGGATATTATACTGTGGCCAACCTTTGCATCATTGAGGTATTAAACAAAGGATCAAGAGAAGAAGTTTATTATTAGAACGAGAAACTATAAACGCTTAGGCTAAGAATTAGAAATATATTAACTTGATCGGGTAATTATTAGTTGGGTTTCCATAATTAATTTGGATAATAAACTTGTTGAATACGAAAGTTAGATTTAGTTTATTATTTGAACTAATTTAGAACCTAATTGGTAATTTTATCAAGACAATTATCCAATCAATTCATCTTATTCCTGCATAAGAGAATAAATTAGTGAATTTAATTTCTCAAGAGTTTTCCATAATGGTTGATCAAATCGTTTTTTTCTTCCAATTAAATTAGTTTACTTTTTAGTCTAATTACGTAATTTTCTTTAAAGCCTTTACTCAACAAATCAGGATAGAACGCTTACGATTGCATCTTTTTTTTTTACTTTTGTTCAAGATTAATTTGAGTGAACCAATTTCACCTTCTTGAGAGACGACCATGGTAATCAACTAAAACTACCTCGTATACGTGTAAGTAGGATAGCCTAGGTATTTTTTGGAATTTATTTTGGCAGAACAATGATCACATGAATCTAAAGATAGGGTTATATATGACAAATGAGATATATTTTGGCTAGGGTTGTTACCTAATAGATATAGGAATCATATGAGATGTGATTTATAAAGTTGTTATTTACCTAATTTAAGTTTAGTTGAACAAACTCAAGGTCAACTAAATTGGAAAAGAATCCTAGCCTACCAGAAACTTTAGAGTAATCTTTCCAAATAGTAGTGATGACTATTATTTCGAATAAAATAGTGAGAGTAACCAAATATATGATTAAAGTCTTAATCTTATTTGGTTGTGATGCTATATAACCAGTTACTTACTTTTCTTATATTTATATTTTGCTTTTAATAGAACTTCCTTTATTAAGTATAATTGATTAGCAAAATTTAATAAACCAAAATTCTTGGATATAAGTTAAGTTTGATAAGAGTTCTCAAAGATAGTAAAAAGTTATATGTCTGATATACAACTTTTTTTTATTAATCATTGATGAGAATTTGGTGATAAAGTTTTAAAGATATCTCAAAATCATATAGATGATAAAATGTAATGATATTTTGAGTTAATTATTTTTTCATAAAATTTAATGATAACATATAATAAGTATGTCAATACCATAACAGCACAATGTAAATAGTTTCATATAGTAGAGTTGAAAGGTATAATACCTTGATGGACTACAATTGAAGGAATTGGCTTAGATATGATAATAGTTGTCATTAAAATAAAAAATGATTACATAACATTTTAATTGAGATTATAAATATTTCTAATTTTTTTCTTTTAGTATTTGATTTTGTAATTGGATTCAACAATATTATAACGTTCTAGACATGAAAAGAAATAGAATGTTGAGTAAAAATAGTTTATCTATGTTTATACAAATAGTTTGTAGGTGTTGGATCAAAAGAGAGTTATACTTAACATTAGTGGAAATTATATAAAGTTAGATAACCTAGACTATCCCTTTATGTTGTATTGGTTAAATCAACATAATGATAATCATAGGGTTATATGCAAAGATATATGCATCCTTTAATTATGAATCATACGAAACTTGTTAGGTTAAAGAATAACCAAATAAACCTTTGGTGAAAGGATGATAATGGTATTGAATTATTAAATTTTATACATAAGATGTATTGTATGTAATAATAATTCATAAAGGATGAATACATACATATATATATATATATATATACTAATGATTATATATGATAGAGCTATACATATTGAATGAAATATTGACTTAGAATTTTGAAAGTTTAAATTATTTAAATCTACGTAAAAATTAAGCATTGAGAATCTCAAAGTACTTTAATGAGATGGATGGTATGATTTAAGTCTTTTGGTTATCTAAAAGGAATGACATTATCTAGTGAATACCTTTACAACCAAATACCATAAGGGTGTTGATTTATGTAAAAAAGAAAATGCTATATGACATATTGTATAATGTAATATTTATGTTTCAATAGCTATTATTAGTACTACAACTTAACTTCAAAAGTTCAAATTAAATCTTATATTAAGATTCCATATAGATATAGAATTTTAAGTTTTTAAAAGAGTAAAAGTTAATGATTTTAGAATGTGATGCTTAGTCGAAGCTTATAGTGCTCAATAAGTTGAAAACTAGATTAGATAATAGAAAGTTATGAGATATCCAAAAGGATTAGATATAATCTTATAAAACCTAATGAACAAAATATTTGTTTCAGTGAACATTTATAGGAGAATGGTTCTCAAGACAAGTAAAAGGGAGTAAGATGAAATTTTGAAAGGTTCAAATCTTATGACAATACATCCAATTACTACGAGTGCCTTTATTAATACATTTGATGTATAGTTACAAGATTATAAAACGTTGAAGGATTCACTTTTGTGATAAATTCAAAGAGTTTTTTTGGAGATTATTGTGAACTTATCATGCCTATAAGAAGGTTAATAGGACTATAGTTGTGATCTTTAGTAGAAGTGTGTAGAAACATATTGCTCATAGAGAACAAAACTAGTCGATCTCATTAACTAAAGTAAGCTAAACAAACTTGTGGGTTTTGTCATATATCAAGTTCACTAAAATGACCCGATATGAGAAATCCATTTTGAATATTATTTCTATGTCTATGAAAATTCTCATCGTGATAATTGTATAAGTTATTATTTGACTTGAGATCTCCAAAATTTCTCATTGGATATAATGTGAACTATATAACTTAATCGTAGTTATTAGATATATAAGGAACTATATGAGGGTAGTTGAGGGATCAATGTAGGATTAATCACCCTAAAGTGATTAGGGAGAATGTTCTATTATTTTCACTTAGTATTAATTTGAGAAATCCTTAGCCAAGGTGAAATGAGACTTTACAAATTAGTTTACAAAAGTTATTAATAGAATTGATTAGAATCAAATAGAGTACATATTAAGTTCACACTCTATGTCTAATAAAAAAATTATATGATAAAAGGATTGAATTGTATAGAAAAGTCATACACGAAAAAATTAGTCAAAATCACTTTAACATTCTTAAATATTTGGGTGGTCAGGACGTGTTACTAAACATCAATATTGTTCCATAGATATAAGTTATTTAATTAGAAAATTAAAGATGACTTAAAGGTTTTTAATTTATCTAATCCTAAAAATAATTTATGTTTACAATTTTTATTCATTGTTAACATATATAAGAACCTAATAGGTCACACACAAGGAACGAGTTGAAGAGAGAAAAAAGTTTTTTAATCACGTTGGAAAAGATTGTCAAGTTTAAGAAACTTTAAGGTTAAATATGAGATATTTAAAAAATAAGAACCAATATGAGATATTCAATCTTATTTTGGTATAATTAGTATTTAAATAAAATTATTTTTAATTTTAGTTAAACCTAATTGATTTAGAATTTTATCCTACTTAAATTACTAAAAGGTATAAACTCTATTATAAATAGACTTAGGTTCTAAAGAAACTAGCACTTCTTACTAAATGTAGAGTTCTCTCAATAAGTTTTATAAATATCATTAGAAGTCACGCACGTGTGTGGCTATAGTGGTCGAGATGAGTCAATGTTAGAAATTGTTTGATAGTAACAGTAAGAAAAGGATCAACTTTCACATTAAACTACAAATCATGATTCATGCTTTAATATATTTTATATGTTAATCTTGTTATACAATTTAAGTAATTTTGGTTTTTAGAAAATTTAACAATTTTTTTTAATTATGCTATGCATGAGATTGGACTCTGCCCTTATAGCACCCCATTCCCGCAATGATCCGAACCCGACATTGTGGGTGATATCCGAGTCCGTGCCCCACGAGGGTGGCATGCTAAAGCACTCAATTGTCATAAATCGGTATAATTTTTTTTAAACCACAAACACAATATGCGGAAATCGATAACTAAGTTAGGCTCACTTTCCTTCATAAACATTTCCAATTAACATAATACAATCAACAAGGTTATCAATAGCCATTTAGGCCCTTTCACAAATACAATACACTTAAGTCATTTCGAAATACAAATTTATACAAAAGTTTGTAGAAAATACAATTCAATACAAAATAGAGAAATGTAATGCAGACGCAAACTGATCCCGACCTCTATCCTTCACTTGAATGCTGTAGGTATACTTCCGTTGGCCTGATGGGGTATTCTTCTGATATTAAAAATATTTGCAAATTTTGGGTGAGTTTTGCAAACTCAATGAGTTACCATCATCGATGGCTCAACCATTCACATAACACATAATTCACATTCAATACACTTAATCATTCATATTATGCTTATGCAATGCGCATGAGACCCACTTTCCATTTGTTACTTTGTTGTGACCGAGTGCCTAAATTGTCCCATATAGGGATCATTGATAATTGTCCCTTATCCATATGGGGGATACAGGGCTCATTAAACGTTGAGCCTGAGGCTCTGAATCACTTTTAAGCTCGAGGCTTATTTCACTCGTTGAGCTTTAAGCTCTAATCGTTGGCTACTCTGGTCACAATTGCCATTATATTTCATGCATTCATGCAATGGAATACATAACTCACAATTGCATATCCCATTCAATCACTTTCTTATATCATCGGACCTTAGTCCGGCATTCAACGTTAAAGTTAAGAATTCACACTTTCATTCATATGCAAATACACATTCCTAACACATTTAACAATCACATTAAGTACACATAGTTCATCGAATTCACATTCAAGTAGCACTTCAATATCCAAATCAAACATCACAATCATTGGACCTTCTGTCCGAAAACCAACATAACCAAGCACTTCTACATAATCATTCAATAGTCATATAATACAAAAATTTAAATAACAAACAATGAAGTGAGACTATCTCCGTCTACTCACAATATGTTCCATATTAGCATTTGCTTCCAAATGCTAGGAACGCCTGAATGCAGACACTTAACCTGTGCAACCCATTTATGCAAGACACACATTGCACACTCATTAATAATTTCACACTAATAAGCATTTATTTAAGCACAATTGTATAAATGGACTATGCACAATGCATGCTCAATGACAATCCCGGATATATGTTCTAGAACACATATTATGCTCATTCCCATTTCTTAATTCATATGTGTCTAATTGAATTTAGATTTACACTTCATTTGTAAATGATCATTCTAAATTCTCCTTTCAATCTTTACCCTTTTCATAAGCTCACACTTCAAGAACACTTGGTTACTCTATA
>JANIPN010000003.1:51393184-51405339 GCA_027478595.1 Erythroxylum anguifugum
TCTTTATCATCTCCCCCAATTCTTCTTAAGTCTCCCTATTTTTCTCTTTAAATCTCTAAGTACGATCCTTTCACATCTTCTCACTGGAGAGTCTGGGTGTCTCCTTTTAACATGTCCAAACCACCTAAGTCTTATCTCTCTTAATTTGTCTGTAATATTAGCTACCTTTACTTTTCCTTTACTATTAAATTCCTTACCTTATCCTTTTTAGTAAGATTGCACATTCAATGGAGCATCCTTATCTCTATTACGATTAACTTATGCTTATGAACTCATTTGATAAGCCAACACTTCGCCCCATAGAGTACGGCCGGCCTAATAGCTAAACAATAAAACTTGAGTGGTATCTTCTTATCGCACAAAACTCCTAAAGCACTTCTCCTTTTTAGTCACCCTGCTCTGATCCAATAAACTATGTCTTCATCACATATTTATCATAAAAGTGAGATACTATGTTGTATGAATAATATGGATTGGTTCTATGATAATGAAACTTATTATTTTAATGCACAAGTGCATTTCTTAGTCTTCTATATGTGTATAAGTGATAGGTATCCCTTATTTAGGTATTAAAGAAAATGAATGCTCTTTCTAGGTAGTGAAATGGCTTAGCATAATTGTATATATAGGACATGTTTCTTTGATTATATTGATACTTATAAGGGATGTAAACATGTGTCATGGCATTATGCTTTGTACAAGGCCTTTTTCACATAGAAGCTTGATGCTTATTTTTAAGTTGATGTTAAGGCCTAAAAGAGTGTAAGTGAGATTGCATACTATCGTGTGTCTTTAAGCAGAAATGATGCATTTTCTTTCTTTGAAAATGTTGAGTTCTAAGTCTAGATTGAGAGTCATACATGAAAGCATAAGGCTTGCTTTTAGAGTAGTCCTGACGGATGTCGTATGTGCATATAATTTAAGTGTATACTTAAACATGGACTCTCCATGCTCATTTCCATCTTAAGCAAGGGTTCTTCACTAACAGGGAAAACCATTTCTGCAATCAAGAATAGATAAATAGCCCGCACGGGTAGCTCAGTTGGTCATTGGAAGGGAAGTTGAGATCAAGGCCTCAGGTCGAGTCCCGGCAGCGGCAGTGTGAGAGTTCATCCAATGTGGTGACTCCTTGTGCGCACCGACGTTGGGCCACCTTTCTGAGAAGCTGACTGAGATCAAACCGTGATTTACTCCCCTCACAACTCTGTCGGGCCGGGGTGTGGGGGCACCTAGGATGGACGATTCCACCTTTTAAGATCAAGAAAAATGACCGCTTAGCCCGCATGGTAGCTCAACTAGCTCTCAGGAAAGTTGTTGAATGTCAGGGTCTGAAGTTTTGGCAGTGACAATACGAGAGTTTCATCTAATAGAGTCCAGATCCTCTGTTCAATATTACGGTATTTTATTGTGTCTAATAAATCTCAGTTATTTATTTATATGGGTCCCGCAAAATAAATGACTGAGATTTCATGAGACAGAATAAGACAGCGTAATATTGGACAGAGAATCTGGACTCCATCTAATATAATAATTTCTTGTGCACGCTGAGCATTAGGCCACTTTCTTGAAAAGTTGAGTGAGATTAAATTATGATTTATTTCTTTATTACTCTGTCAGGCCGGAGCGAAAGGACGCTTGGGGTGGGCAATTCTACCTTTTGAGTGCAAAAACAAATTGACCACTTAAAAAAGAAGTAAAATATGATGCTCCAAGTCTTCTATTAATAATAGAATCGGAAGGAAGTTGATATATCAAATTTGTTTCGATTCAATTTTATATTAAGCTGACATGAAGGTCAGTCTCTAAACCAGTCTTTTTGATTCGACTTTTTATTTTCTTCTTTAAATTTAAGAACTCGAAATCAAAATAATGTCCTTTAAAAAGATTAAACTAAAATAATTTCATTTTGAAATATCGTAAATTAAACCATGTGAATTGAACCTGAGCAGGATTCGAATTTAGCTTGACGTGACCTATTGTCATCTCTACCTAGTATTCTCTACTATTGAATTGTTTAATAAGTTCTTCAGATTAATTGAAAACATGATTTGATAGTGAAGTAGCCCACAGGGTGCAGGTTCCAACTTATGCGATCCTGCATCAATTTCGGTTGGCATAGAAAGATTGCTCCTAATGTTGTTAAGTTGTGTAGACATCTTCATCAACCGCTGCCAACGATTGTTATGAATTATGGTTACAACCTTAGTCTCGACTTCAGTAATAATAATAAAGGACATGTAGTTTTAAAAGGGACTAAGAGGATTAATTTGGGTAAGCCTGGGCTTTATAGACACTAGCCAAATTTATACAACATTTGAAATTGTTGATGCTGATATTGAATCTGGATAAGTTACCTTTTGATTCATTAGGAAGAATGTCGTGTTGAAATCTCCTAAAATTGGCTAAGGAAGGTTCGTTCCTCTGCTTATAAAAACTAAATAAGACCAAAGTTGTTTGTGTAATTAACAATCATTTGAGGCCTAGATGAAGGTGACCTGAAAAGAGAAAATGGGAACAAACCGCATAGCTCGGAGGTGAATATACTGATCAAACATGGAGATGACACAGACATAAATTTCATTAAGGTTGTGAAAGACATATTCATTATAATGGTTAGCAAAGATGTTAATGCTCAACCATCTACTAAATACCAAAAAGATGCAAGCATTCATTTTGCGATTTTATTCTGGTCTTACGTAAACCAATAAGCACGAGTTTGGAGGAGGGCAACAATTATTTGTTTGCATATTGATTTGAAGGGTTCTTAAAACCTTATAAAATTTCATGTAGGAATCATTTTAAAGGATAAGAAGCCCCTTCAAATTTAACTTTCTTCTTAGGCTTCCTACCAACTTTTTTTCTTAATGTCATCATCCGTAACACCCTATGCTCGATAACAGAATCGACATACCAAATGTTACCACATTCTTAATCATTATTACAATAATTACTATTCACTTATAAAAATTTAGACAGAAATTTCTCTATATTTACTTAAAACCTTCTACAAAAAACTTCAATAAACTTCTCATTCATTTTACTCATATGTCCATCTTCATTTCAAACTCCTTGGCAAAATAATTTGTCCATCCTCCAATAAGTTTCAACTTATCTAAACCAAATTTCATACATCACTTTCATATATAATTTATAATATAATTCGATAAGATCCTTCGTTAGTACATGTTATAACCAAAAACAAAATATAATTTTGTAGTACATCCACCTTCAAGTCTTCCGAAATCTTCTATGTGACTCTAATCTTTGTAATAGATCTACCACAACTTTCTTCTAATTTTCTTCAAAACCTACGCACAGAAAGAAAAGTACAGTCTAAGCTATAGGCTTAGTGATGTTCAAGCAATTCTATTTCTCATTCAATTCAATTCATTTAACCATAACATGCATAACATATAACATTTTTCAAATATAAATAACTTAATTTATTTCTAAGAGTAAATAGGCATTTAAAATTAATTTATAAAATACAAGCATGTAGTTATTATATTAATTCATATCTAATTACAAGATGACCAATGAATTGTACAATTCAATTTACCAACAATTACTACTTTTAACTAAAGTTCCTTAATCATTAGTTATGCATTTATATAATTTTTTGTAATTGCCCCAAAGTAAAATCTAATGGAATTACATCGCCGAGTCAGATAAGCATGATTTTAAAATACAGGATCAAGTTCTCGGAACCATACGGTCCATAACACAAATCAAATATCTTACACAGGAACTGAGCTCTCAGAGCCATACAGTCCAATAGCACATATCATGATGCAATATTGCTAACTCTTTAATTGGCATGCCAACCTTATCACATTTCTATAATTCCTATCTATTTTACTAAAGATAAATCTAATTAAAATTTCATTGAAATTTAATGATATAGTCTCACAATAGTCAATTTAAGTTATTCCATATTCGGCCAAAATAAAAGTTATTCCTTAATGTCATTTTTTTCATTGTTGGTTTTAATTTAGTTCGTATAACATTCAAGACATAGTCACCTCACCAATTAGTCACAATAACATATGTCTCAAATTTCCGAATTCAAACATAATGTATGTCAACTGAGGAAAATACAAATATAAGTTCAGAATTCCAATTAATCACATATACTACTTCATTTAGCTTCTAATTAAATATTTTTAATCTTAATTTCCTAAACCCACAATTTTATCTCAAGAACCCTAAGTTACATAAGACACAATTTTTAGGGAAGAATAAAATTGCTTGAACACGTACCAAATTAATGTCCAATTCTTCAAATTAAGCTTCCATAGACTTCAATTTCACTGTCAATTCCTTATTCCTTCTTTTTCCCTTTCTCTCTCTCCTTCAATTCATCTTCTTTATCTTCATAATATTGCATAAAAATTTCAATTTCATGCATGTCATTAATGCATGCATCTACACTAAAATCATGTACTAAAAACAACTAAAACTCCATTAACTTACCTTGTTAATTTTGGGTACTATTTATTAAGAAACCCCATCTACTTTTTCTTCATCTTTTTTCCTAAGATTCTTGTTGATATGGTGAGTTTAGAGACTATAGGTTGATAATTTAGTATTTAATAGTTGATTTAGGAGTTAAAGATATAAAAAGTTAGCTTGAGAATGGAAGAAAAAATGAAAGAAAGTGGCGAAGAAAGAGCGAGGGTTAATTCTCGGCAATTTTGGAGAAGAAGAGAGTGAATAGGTGACAATTAATGCTATTTTATGGCAATTAATGCTAGTTGGTCCCATTAAAAATAATACCCATTAATGCATATAAAAAATGCAATTCTTTTCGTATTCTCAATAAATAATACCCATTTAAAAAATATCAACTTCACATAAAGACCTTAATTAATATCATTTATTTCCATTGATATTTTTGGGTTTGACTTTAACCTCTTTCTCGAGTCAAACTTTGACCACTAATCAATTCTTAGTCAAACCCTTAAAATGAAATCATTTTAACCTCAAATTTGATCATCAAGTTGTCTTTGAATAATACTATCTGATGCCAAATAAAGTGCAGTTTAGGTCCCAAATGTCACTATGCATCTTAGGATGCACTATTCATAGCCCGAAAAGTACTATTTATGAAATCGAGATTTTTGGGGCGTTACATCTTCACATTCTTATTAGGAGGTGGAAACATTAGTCAAGGAGAAGGAATGTCATGTTCTAAGATAACGATTGTATATTGATTACTATTGATGCGTTTTAGAGTAGTGGGGTTAAAGACTCTTTATTTAGTACAAAAAGCTTCTCATTAGCGATAGATGCTTAAATACTTGTAGTAAGAATTGCTAATGACTTTAATATTAATAAAAGTTCCTTTAAGGATCTTGTAAAGAATTTTTTTCCTAGTGGCTACCTATATCTTTGTTCTTATTTAAGTTGAGGAGTTCATTAGTATATTAATTAAACTAATGTAGATATGAGATGTTTAAGTTCATCTAGCCTCATGTCCTCAACCTTATCATGGAGCTATTTGGTTAGGTCTACCTTGATACAAATCCACATGAACTTGGTTCTTCTAATGGAGACAATATTCTCATTTAATAGATCAACTTTTCCTATAGAACTAGCTAAGTATCTCAAACTCTTCACATTACAATATTCTAGAGGTATGTTATGGAAGTTGATCCAAATAGGAGCCTAATAAATGCTTAATTGTTCATATTTTCAGGGTTATATTTAATACAGTACATTTTGCTTGTTTATTTGAATGTTTTTTTTATTGTTTCTGGTACATAAGTTGTTCATATTTTGGTTCTAAGTTATAAATCAACTAAATTCGAACAAGTTTTAAGCATTTTCGAGTTGTTTAAACTAAGTTATAAAGTTACATAACAAGTATATAGTCGTGTTTGAAGAGTTTCTGGCATGTTGATTGCTTTCTGTGGTATATGTCGATGTTCAACAGATACATTCCTATGTTGGTTATTAATCAGCCCGTGTTCATAACTTACACTTATGTTAATACATGTGTTTGCTCTAAAAGAAATTTCATATCTTTTAAAAGTACACAACCTAGTGCACAATCGTATACTTACCCATATATCACCTAAATTTTGAATTCCAAATCTTAAAAGACAAAATTTAGAGGCAAAAGTAACAAGGAAGTTAAGGAGACATGATTGGAAGACCGAAAATGGAAGAGAGAACAAAGAACAAGTAAGGAGATGAATTTTGAGTGAATTTCTATCAATCTAAAGTGAATTATTTGAGATTAAAATGGATTCCATCATGTTTCATTTAATTTTCTATTTTCCCTTTAGTTTTGATACTACATATTTTATGATTAGGAACAAACCCTTTTATGGTACCCGGATAAGATGAACTTCGAGATAGATTGTGTAATGATTTCAATTTAATTTAATTTATTTTTTAGTTTTATTAAGATTCAATTATGTGTTTGTTATTTATTCTTGAAGTAATATTATTGGTATGTTAGTTCGTGTATGATTTCATACAATTGAGCTTGAGAAATCTTTTATATGAATTGATCTAACATAATTGAAAAGAGTTACAGGTTGACATAAATAATTCAAATTTAGGTCAAACCTAATAGTGAAATTTATAAATCAATTAATAAAATTCTAGCATAAATCAAGAATTTTCATGGTCCAATGAACTTTAGATTAAATCAATGTATGAAGTTTTAATTACATGAGAAGTCTTAGGGGGATTTGAAATATACGTAACGTTATCTTAATTAATTATTTCTTAGTTAATCTTCATTCTAGTTAATCAATTATATTAGTTTGTTCTTAATTTATTGGTTTAGTTTTCAAATTAATCTCTCATCAACACCTTAATTTTTCAATTAGATAATAGGAAAAGTGTTACCGCTAGTACTAGTCTCTATAGGATCAACATTTGGTACTCAATAACCTATATTATAGAAGCGATGTGTGCACTTACCTAGAAAGATCTATAGGGTAGGAGATCAAAAATATCAATCAAGTTTTTGGCACCATTATCAGAGACTAGGATATTAAGAATGCATGATTTCTATTAATTCAACCATTATTTTTCTTGGACATTTGTTTCTTTCTTTTATATTGTTTTGTTTTTAATTATTGACTTTTCTTTATTTTATTGTTATTTCAAGAGCTCGAATCATTTATGATGTGAAATTATCCACAAGTTTGTTGAAGAAGATCCAGGAATTGAGAGAATTACCCTTCAAAATCTTAGAAATAAACTTATGCCGAGGCAAGAAGAGTTAGAGCGAGCACTTGAAGTTGAGCAACCAACCATCAATTTTGAGATCAAAACAAATATCATTCAGATGATATAATAGTTTGTTCAGTTTGATGGGTTACAATATAAGGAGCCAAACACTTATACAACCAAAATTTTAAAGATCTGCAATACATTTATAATTAATGGAACTACTAATGATGCGATCAAATTGAGGTTATTTCTCTTTTTGTTGAGCAATCGGGCTAAGTGGTAATCTATATGGAACCAAATAGATGAAAAAGTCATAATGAAATACTTTTTTCTAACCAAAACTACCAATAAGAATAAAGAGAAAGAGAAAGATAACGAGTGGCTAAGTTCAAATATATCATTCCATATCTAAAAAAATTGAAGTAGAATTGTATGGATGGGCTAGTTTAGCAAGTTTCTTGAACTTTTTTAAAAGCTTTACATAAACTTACGTTTTGTTAAAGCTCTTTTATAGATACCAAAATATGATAAGTTTTGAAGGAGCTATTGTCAAACAAGTAAATGTTAAAGGAGTTATCTATTGTGGCACTAAGCGAGGAGTGATATACCATCTTATGAAACAAACTGCCTAATTTAAAGATCTAGGGAGTTTTACTATCCCCTATTTGATTGGTAGTTTTTCGATTAAGAAAGTTTTGACTTATTGAGGGGAGTTTATCAATTTGATGCCCTATAAACTGTTTAAGAACTTGGTGTTAAGAGAACCTAAACCAACCAAAATGAGCATTTAATTAGATGAAAGGTCGATTAATTACCCTAAAAGTATTATTAAGGATGTCTTGGTTAAGGTAGACAATTTCATTTTTTCCAGTTGATTTTGTGATATTGGGAATGGACGAGGATAATGAAATGCCTTTAATTTTAGGCCAACACTTTTTAGATATTTATAAGGCTATAATGGATGTTAGTGATGGTAAATTAGTGTTTGGGGTTAAAGATGAAGAGGTAACATTTAAAATATATGATGAAATGTGCATTCACTTGAATATGATTATACTTACTATTTTCTTGATGCTATTGATGTTATAGTTTCAGATTATGTGCAAGAAATTGTTTATGGCGTGCCATTAGAGATGTGTCTTATCCTAGGTGAGGAGCATAAAGATGACCACATAAGAGTGGAGTAAATAGCCTATCTTGAGGCTAACAAACCTATAGTGTGGAGGAAAGAGTTTGAGAAGATTGATAAGAGTAAAGAGAAGAGGTTTAGATGCTTCATTGAAGACACACTTTTGTTATAATTAAATAAATTGTCAAATCATCTCAAGCTTGTATTTTTGGAGAAGGATTTAAAGCTACCGACAATTATAACATTAAATTTAAAGGCAGGAGTTATTGAAGACACTTAGAGAGCATAAGAGGGCGATAGCTTGGAAGATTTTGGTATTAAAGGGATTAACTCATTTTTTTGCTTATATAAGATATTGATGGAGGATGATTTCAAATCAGTTGTGTAATCTTAAAAAAGACTTAATTTAATTACGAACTTGTAAAAACATGGGTAATTAAGCTTCTTGATTACAGTGTTATTTACCATATTTTTAATAGTCCTTGGTTGAGCCCTATATAGGTTACTCCGAGGAAACAAGGGATGATTGTGGTACCTAATAAGAAAAATGAGTTGATCCTTATAAAGACCATCATCGAGTGGAGAGTATGCATATACTACATGAAGCTAAATGATGCCACTCAAAAAGATCATTTTCCTTTCCCTTTTATTGATAAAATGCAGCAATCAAACGACCATATGTATGACTACTGTTTGGATGGTTTATCTGACTACTTTCAAATTTATATAGCCTTAGAGGATCAAGAGAAAATTACATATACATATCCATATTGTACGTTCTCTTATAAGAGGATGCCCTTGTGGTTGTGCAGTGCACCTGTTATATTCAAAAGTGCATAATTTCCATTTTTGATGATCTAGTAAAGGACGTCGTAGAAATAACTTTTCTATTTGTGATAATTTTTTTTGATTTTGCCTCCATAATTAAGGAACAAAGCTTACATGCTATAAGGAGACCAATATGTTCTTGAACTAGAAAAAGTGTCATTTCATAGTACAAAAGGGTTTAGGTCTAAGCCTTAAGACCTTACATAGGGGAATTGTGACACCCTGATACCCTCTGGGAGGATACAGGATGCCACGCAAACAGCATAGCATACATGCATACAGAATCGAGTCAAAACCAAAACATACGAAACATTCATCATGCATTCTCAATGGCTCAAAGCAGAAGCAATTCAGAACAAACATACATCATAATGCACTGAGCTTAATACAACTTGTTCCAAACCGGAACAAGCCTAAATTAAGGATATTACAAACCTTCAACTAAATCCAAAATCATACATCAAAGACAAGCCAAAAACAAATTCCAAAAATACAGTTTTAATAAAACAAGACTCAAACTCCATTGGCTATTGCGGTTAACTCGTCCCAGTCCTTTTGTCCTTCTCTCTGAACCTACACGGGGCAAATTCACCGTGCTAAGCATATATCTTAGTGAGTAATAATTAATCTATGCATAAACTAACAACTAATTATACACAATCATGTTATATCAAAAGCATGCATTAACAGTTTATCGGAATGAACAATTCATACATATTATATTGGATCTCAGACAAATTGTACAGAAACAGAACTGAGTCTCAAAAGAGGGTATAAACCCTTCATAATCAGAACACAATATCTTGTTTATATCAAAGTCATAATACAAAATTGTATGACTGTTAAATCCATTTACAGAAGCGGGTAACGGGACTTATACGGAAGAGACCGAAGTCTCGACACCGAAGTGTCACATAAGAGATCGAAGTCTCGACACCGAAGTGTCACTAACAGAAGACACCGAAGTGTCAATAACTGAAGACATCGAAGTGTCACAGAAGCAGTTGCAGACCCATCTAGACATGCCTATTTACCCACAACTAGTACTTAACAGAATCAAAACAGAAATGTCTGAAATTCAATTCACATATTTATAGCTTTGCAAGTCATTCAATGATCCAAATCAATAACAAACAAAAGAGTCAAAGCAAAACCATCAAAATTTGCTTACTGAATTTCTAACACAATTAACCAACTAAACTACTTAAAAAATTACCGTCTAAATTACTTACAAAATCTCCCTTATTACTTATTGCCTCGACGTCTCGGCAATATCTGGAATCGGTCATTCAATGGGTTCCTCTAAAACATTTAATACAAACACATATCACTATTGTGCATAATTAATAATTCAATTATGCACAATCATGTATACTAAATATATATGATGCATGTTCATGTAAAAAATCCGGGTTTCTTATCCTTAATCTTATCACATTGTCAAACATGTGAAACCATACTCAATTGCTCAATCCAAATTTATTTCACAACCAACTTTCGGTTTCACTTTGTTCAATTATTCTCATCAGAAAGGTGAGGTAATTAGGTAATACTTCCTTCTAGAAAGTTTTCCCCCTTTGTCTTAGGTTTCCAATGATGCCAAGTTTATCCAATTTGGGTCAATATACTGAAACTTATTCCCAAAAGATTAATGACTATTCTTAAGCTTCAATAGAATTCTTATCTCAGCTTCCAATCAGATTATGATATTCTTAGAGGCATAATTAGAACTAAATTTCTTCAGACAAATTGTATCCCTATGTCTCTATTTTAATCCAAATTAAAAATCACTCAAATTTGATAACTACAGAGAAAGTTATGCTTAAAATACCAAAGTATGTTTAAGCTGTTAGGAAACTTCGCCGCGGCGAGCCAAAAGTTGGCCACGACGAACTTTCCAGACAGCAAAATTCTCGAAGTTTTCTTAAAAGTTTGCCACGGAGAACTCAAGAGTTGGCCGCGACGAACTTTTACAGAAATGAATTATTTCAAGTTGGCTGCGGCGAACCAAAAAGAGTTAGCCGCGACGAACTTTACTGCATTTTAATCATCTTCTTCTTTCATTCTTTTCCCAGATTTTCTCAGTTCCATCATATTCAATAAAGACATATCACATTTAAACCAATTATTCTATTTCCTTATCAGCTCATCACAACTCATACAACTCAAAACTCAACAATAAAAAAATCAAGCTTCAAAATCGAATATGGAATCTGTGTTTTCTCTCTCTACTACTACATTCATTTTCATTAACACTCATTCATCACAACCACTCAACTCATCCGAAACCTTTCTACTTCACTAAGTTTCTCTTTAAGCTACATGCAATTGGTATTACACCTCCACCTTTCCATTGTCCAATATTATCAATTCATCTTATCATCACTTTCACTGAAACCATTCAACTTATATAACTCATGCATGTGTTTATTCTCAACACATAAAACATCATCCAACTTGTGTATGTACTTATTTCCAATACACTTCATTAGAATTATTCATAACACTCAGAAAGCTAAAACTTTACTAACCTTGCTTTCAGAAAATCACCAGGGTTTCATTGATGGTTGAGGAGCAAGACTAGAGAGAAAAGAATAAACTAACAGCTGGACCAACTTCTTTGTGTTGTAAAGTACAATACTAATGTAGGAATCCAAAAACTAGTGTTTCGGTGTAGAAGATTAAGTGATATTTCAAAGAACACAAACATAACCCGAAGAACAACAAGGCTTCTGTGATTTTTTTCCCCTCCAGCACAAGTACTCACGTGTGTTATTACCATTTGTATTGCTACCAACTTGACTTATGGCTCATTTCATGTGAGCCATTTGTTATGCACATAGAGTGTTACATGTCATCAAGCCATTTGTCCATTTTTCTGAAAATTCCTAATGTTGGGACCCGACCCCGGAGCCCCAACTATTCGGAATGGAATCCGCAATCGAGGACCTTTGGGCCCTCGGAACAAACAAGATATGTGACTTGCGGAAGCAAACGAATCTTAATT
>JANIPN010000003.1:51412769-51427313 GCA_027478595.1 Erythroxylum anguifugum
GTCAAGGATCAGATCCGAGTTAATGGGTTGCATATGAAAGATAATGTCTTGAGGAAAGGGATTAATCCTCGTACAAGGGCTGAGCAACTTCAAGATCTCCTTCAGTAAATATTTATCTCTCTTTGTGGTTTTAGTTTTGGGGTGGTGGGTTGTTGAAAAAGTAGGATTTGGAGTGAGAATCATGTTAAAGATTGCAACTTGAATCTAAGTTTAGTGTTCTACGTTTTGTTTTTGTTGTTAATTTTAGGGTCTGAATCTGCCTTCTTTTCATGTGTGTTATATCATCACACCTTTTTGGTTGAAGTGGACTTTTTCCTAGGTTTTGGTTATTGGTTTGATACTGCATAGTTGGTTTTGGAAGTTGTTTTGTTTGTAAATGCGTGTTTTACTTTTGGAGTTCATTCAGTTTTCAAAGTGGAGATACGATAATGGAGTCCTCCAACCTAAAAGTGACTATAAATACGGAAGGGACCTAGCTTTAAAGTATTTGATTTGATTGAAGTACTTAAAAGTAGCTATATTTATCAGAGTCTACTTTCAGATCCAGCATGGTTATGTCTGTTAGGTCATATGTGAACACATTTAGATTAGTTTATAAACTTTGAGATTGCGTACCTTGGAATAGTTTTAGTGATTTTATTATGTTTTGCAGGTTCAAGGGCATATCACACTATGAAGGGCCTGACTCAGGCAATCACACTGTGCTTCCATGCCCTGGTGAGCTTCTTGTGGAAGAGCATCATAGCAATTACGGTGAACCTTGGGCTGGTGGGCGCGATGTGTTTGAATTCCTTGCAGAGTCCAGCAACTTAACTCCCAATTCTCAAGTGCTAGAGGTTGGATGTGGTACGCTACGTGTTGGTTTACATTTTATCCGTTACCTTAGACCTGAACACTATCACTGCCTGGAAAGAGACGAGCTCTCTCTTATGGCTGCATTTAGATATGAGCTTCCCTCACAGGGCCTTTTACACAAACGTCCTTTGATCGTCCGTGGGGAGGATATGGATTTTACCCCATTTGGTTCTGTTGTATACGATTTGATATATGCAAGTGCCGTATTTCTTCATATGCCTGATAACCTTGTATGGGTTGGACTGGAAAGGTTGGTTAAGAAGTCGAAACCTTATTATGGCCGAATTTTTGTGTCACATAACATAAAGTTCTGTTCAAGACTTGGAGGTGAGGAGTGTACCAAGAGACTAGGTAGCTTGGGGCTTGAGTTTCTTGGAAAGCACACGCATGATAGCTTGCTTTTTAATCACTATGAAATTTGGTTCGAGTTTAGACGGGCTAAAGCTTAGCATTACAGAGCTCATTTCTCACGTTTTCATCTTTCCTGAGGTTGACACCAATTTGTTGGTTAAAATATAAAAGTTAGCTCTCCAGCATGCCATTGATTTTTGATGCAAGGGTATTTCATTAACAGCCTGACAGATGCCTTATCCTGGATAGATCTTCTGTTCGTGGATAGAGTAGGCCCTTCAATGTATATTTTAGAGGAAAAGGAACATTACTACTGATGTTATTGCTAGAGATTCAATGCTAAATGCTAAGGGGAGGGAATCAATTAAGCCAATGATGCATGGTCCAGCTTGTTTGTACTTCTAATATTAGTTGCAAGATGCCTTTGAATCTGTCACATTTCCTTGTTTCTTGATCACCACTCTGAAATGTAGCAAGAATGTGAATGTGAATGTTCTTAATGTTCTAGAGCAACTGGGATGTGTACATAGATTCATCAACTGTAATTGTTACTCAAATTAATTAGTTATTCTTTAAGCTGTTCTCAGCTACTATAGCTATAAAGTGTTTCTCCATAGCACAAGAAATTTGTGGACAGAAGAAGGATGTTTTCATTTCCCGATGACTTTCTTGGTGTTTGTTCCCTTATGTCAGTAAGCTCATAATCTTCAAATCTTGCTAAATTATAGCCTAAATTAAAAAAAACCTCATATTTTCAATTATTTTTTAATTCTAAGGATAACTTCAAAAAGTAGCAATAAAATGATCAATTTTTCAATTTTAACTTAACGTTAGCAACTTTGTTAAGTTTGCTGATATGACTTGTTACGTGTTCCAGAAATCGTAATTATTAATACACGTCAGTCAAAATTAACACAACAAATGAAGATTAATAAAATGATATCATTTAATCACATGATTAAAACAACATTGTCGTTTAAAAATGACTTAAAATCAGAGTACGCAGCCTCTCATGCTTTGATTTCAGTTTTTCTTTTCGTTTTCAATTTTTCCTTTCTTTTTCAGTTTGTTCTCTCAACGCCCTCACCATTTGATTTTCTTATTACGCAACTCCGATGCCCTTACACTGAGGGGATTGAGAGAACATACTAAAAACAAAAAGCTTGCTGGTGCAGTATACTACAATATGAGAGTAGTTTAGAAAATTGGAAGAATAAACAAAAAACATACGGAATAAATTAGGGCGTCTAAAGAACAAATAGAAAATGTCGACTAAAATTGAAAAAAAGTTTGAACATTTTATTGTCACTTTTTAAAATTCAGGCTATAATAAAAAATTTAGCAAAATTTGATGTTTTTAATTAGCCTTTATATTGTATGCTTTTGATTATTTAGATAGACATCGTGGCTGATCAGTAAGGCTCACTCTAACATTTTTTTTTTTGAAAAGTTGAAAATTATATTAAATTAATAATGAGTTCAATACTTATCCTTGTTCAAGGAAAGCAAAAGATGACAACCAAACGACATCATGTAATACAAGGCATAAAACAACCTCGTGAAATATTCAACAAAACACTTGGGAACTTCCTAAAAATCGTTAACCTAATCCCCTCAATCTAAATGAACCTCCAAAAGTTTCCAAATTAGTGTAATTCAAAAGCCTTCTTCAAACAGACGATAGTTATGAAGGTAAGGGATTTCTAATTTGAGCTTTGCTTCATCATCTTCATGTTCTTCTTAACTAATGACTTCTCTAACTAGGGTTATTTGATGGATCTTTCTCTCTACCTGAGATCTGGCCAGTTAAGGGTATTATCTACCATCGCGCAGCTAATTATCTTCAATACCGGTGATAGATGCAGAGGATTAAAGAACTAAGACATCACAACGGATTGACATTGTAAGATAAGAACTCCAACTTTAAATTCTTGCACAAATGTTATATGTCTAGATCGATGAAGTTCAAACTTGAACTAGGCTATCTTGAACTTGATCGGGCCTTAAGCCATACCCAAACCAAGCCCTAGACAACTTATTTCCGCCCCAGGAATCATATGCTCATGTCATGCCTTGACATGCAGTGAAATCGTCTGTTCCCACTGTCGGTCTTGGATAGTGGGAACAGAGGATTTGGTCCCCCTTGACATGGTCCAGAATGAGAAAGGCACTCATCTTACGATTGCCATATGAAGTCACTTCAAAACTATATTTCAAACCAAACTGTAAGGATTTAGAAACGGATGGCCCAAAAAGACTAGTAGTTGGTCTACTCTCTAAAATATTCTATTCAATTCAATTGATATGCCACAGATGAAGAGCGCGTTTTATATATTTTCAAAAATTATACTTGTATATTTATCCTCAACTTCTGTAATAGAATATAACTTGAATCTTAATTCTTAAATTTTTTAAATTAAACTATAATATTTTCAAAACGTTTAGAAAATAAGTGACGATATTAACTCTTAATTAATTAAATGTTAGGTCAATATTATCGTGATATTATTATTATTATTTTTTTGGTCTTAGACCAGGGTATTCATCGGCGGATCCAGTGACTAATCCCCTCGTTGGTTTGTAGGCACCTCACAGGGTGGGACAGTTGGCTCAAGAATTTAAGGCTGCTTCATACCTAAAGTTAAGGATTGAACCCCTGACCTTTGGTTAAGGATAGATAAGTCCCTGTCACTCAACCATACCCCTTAAATTTTATTATTATTATAAATAAAAATAAATTTTACTATCATTTAGTAGTATGATCTACTTTTATACGAGAGATCCTAGTTGTTATGTGATAATAGGATTCATTTTATATATAAAAAATAAAAATACATTAATACTGTTGTGATATTTAATTAAAAGTGAATTAATTCCGATTAAACTTTTATTTATTTATACTTTGTTATTTTAAAACAAAGTATAAATAACATCAAAGTTCAAAATGCTAATGTTTGGTAGCATACTTTTCAACTTAAACCAAATACTGTATTATTATATTAGAAAAAGAAGAGGAAATCTTCCTAAACGATGTCGTGCACGGAGATGACATGATAAGCATAGACAATTTCTCCATTAAGCTTTTGACTTTCGCTTTCCTTCGTCACTTCGCATTCTGTTTCCAAACAATACAAATCAAGTACCTTGGTTCTTTCTCCGTAACATACATACGCACACTCTCTTCAGGATTTATATGAAAGCAGAAGAAAACTACATATCAATCTTAGCGGTTCTACTGCGCCTTGGAAATTGGAATTCCATTTCTCTGCTTTGTAAGTTTTCTTTTTTCTTTTTGACTCTCCGTCATTTCCAGTTCTTAATCTGTTTCTCCATTTTTTTTTTCATCTGGGTTAAAAGTTCTTGTTTCTTAGGGTTTGGATCGCGTTTTTCGTCTTCAATTTTGGTACTCTCGATCACAATCTTGACCAAACTTGAACCAGAAAATTACGATGATTTTTCTTTTCCTTTTTTTAATTGAAATGTGATGATTATGGGTGGTTGAGTTCTGTGAGATTGCACGGATTTGTTGATTGGGTGAGTGATAGGAAGTGAGAATTTGATAAGGTCTAGGGATTTTTTTTTTGTCTGTCTATCGTTTTCAGAATGACACTTCCCATTTTCTTATATAATATTTGTTCTTGTATACCGCTAGTGCCTTCTACTCGAAAAAGGTGCCTCTTTCCCTTACGAATTCTTTAGAAAAGGACTGATTGGCGAACACTGAGACATTGTTGTTGATTGTTCTCAATTTAATTAAAAATGCGAGGATTGATGCTTCGATGGGTATAATTATGGCTAATTTGATGAATTAGTAGGTATGACTTCACGCAGATAAGCTTAGGTACTAACTCAGTCCATTCACTTTTGTCTTAAGGTTTATAGCAATGCACCGAGTGGGCAGTGCAGGAAACACGTCCAATTCTGTTCGCCAGCGTAAGGAAAAGAGACTGGCATATGTATTGACAGATGCGGATGATAAAAAAGTGAGGCGCTCTTCATCCTTTTCTAATTTTTTATTCGATTGTCAGTTAATTATCGTAGTGTATGAAGTGAATATACTTACATTTTTATGTCCTCCAATTTCATCATATGGAGGAATTTATTTGTTAATCACGGAACCTATATAGATTGGGTGGAATTTCTTTTTTTTTTTTCTTAAATTGATATTTGTGTTCTTATTTATTTTGTCTTTGGTGAGCCCCATATTTGTAAGCTACTCCATTGAGTGTTTGCCTATCGCAATGTTAATCTAAGAGGTTCTACATGTCTATTTATGGTCAAACATTTTGAGCTCATTGTAAATTATGTGCATCGCAAATTTATCTCTAATGTAACTTCTATGATGCAGCATTGTGCAGGCGTCAATTGTCTGGCTGTATTAAAGTCATCTACATCTGATGGGTGTGATTTCATGTTCACTGGGAGTCGTGATGGTACCTTGAAGAGATGGGAATTTTATGGAGATTCTGTTGCTTATTCCACTACATTTGAGTCACATGTTGATTGGGTAAATTTTTATTCTTTTACAAACCTTTCGTTATTTTGTAGTATGCAGTATGACCCTATTTTTGATGCTCTGAACGTTTAACTTTTTGTCTTGGTTATTGAATAATATAGCTTAGGTGATTGTTGTGGCATGTTACTTGGTCGGTATAGTGAGGTTAGGATCTAGTTGATATCAACATTGAACACAATGTACTCTATAGTTTAATATGAAAATTTAAGTTCCCAGGTTCACCTTTTGCACCTCCCTCCCACAAATTTTGTGGTGCGAAAACCTTTGTGTATTTTATCGGACAAGCTTCTGAAATGATGCTCTCAAGCTTCCTTAACTTTTTAAAAATTATTTGTGGAGCATATGGTGAATGTTTGAAATGTAGATGAATATAGGGTAACTTTTACGGTTATGCAGGTAAATGATGCTGTACTTACTGGTAATAGCACGCTCATCTCCTGTTCTTCAGACACTACGCTCAAGGTTTTCGATCTTTCATATTATTATTGGTTTTGGAGTCCTGGCTATTGGTGTTCTTACAACTTTTTGGTTATTAGTTACTCATTTTTGGGTTCTGTGATAAACCAGATGTGGGATTGCTTTTCTGATGGAGGTTGTATTAGGACTCTCCGTCAACATTCCGACTATGTTACTTGTCTGGCTGCTGCAGAAAAAAAAGTAATAATATGTCAAACTTTTTGTGGATCTTATTAACAACTTGGATGGAAGTTTCTTTACTTCCATTTGATCCTGCTAAATTTCAGTGCTCTTTTGATAGATTCAATCGCACTGTGTGGTTTGGTATGATCTGATTTATTATTGATGCCGTTTTCTGATCCTCTTTTAGTGTCATCCATTATAGAACAATATGATTGCCTCTGGTGGTCTTGGTGGGGAGGTTTTCATATGGGACATTGAAGCTACACTTGCTCCGGTCTCAAAGTCAAGTGATGCGGGTGAAGATGAATGTTCTATTGGTGTCAATGGTTCTACTAGTGCGTTGCCTGTTACAAGTTTACATACCATCAGTTCAAGCAACAACATCTCAATGCACACGACTCAGTCCCATGGATATGCCCCAATGACTGCCAAGGGTCACAAAGAATCTGTTTATGCGTTGGCAATGAATAACAGTGGAACAATACTTGTTTCTGGTGGAACCGAGAAAGTAATTCTGATTATAAGCTCAAACTATCTGTATCGTCTGTTATTGTAGAATAGAGCAATGCAAGTTCATGAAAAGATGTTCATATATGTTCTACACCTAGCAGATTTAATGATTAGGGAAAAAATACAAAAGAAAGAAGTTGAGGCTTGATTTACGTCTCATGTCCTGATTCCTTTAGGTTGTGCGTGTATGGGACCCAAGAAGCGGTTTAAAGACCATGAAACTAAGAGGGCATAGTGATAACATTAGAGCTCTGCTTCTGGACCCTACTGGCAGGTTTGATAAATGTATTCTTCATCTATGTCAAATCAGTTTTGTATTTATTTAATAGTTTCATGCTGATGGAAACTTGTAACATTGATGGGACTAACACCAATATAGCTAGCTGAAATAGATAGTTGAACATATATAAGCCTGCAAAAGAGAATGTACTCATTGTTATTGATTAAACTTAGCTACATCACTCTATAAGTACGGGAAACTTTAGTGTTTATTTTTTGCATCTATGCATATAATTTGTTGTTTGCACATCCATGTCTTATTTAATCTTCTTATGGTTTAAAATGCTGAATGAGATACTATATGCATTATTATTTGACCGCAAAATTCTCTTATCTGAAAGCATAAGTAAAAGGTATTTAGTAGCAAATTCTAGAGTCCTGTGAAGATCTCCTGGGCTCGTTAGTATAATCAATTTTGTTGGTTTCTTATGTTTCATAGGTCTAATCAGCCTCTGTCATTCAAGCTAAAAATGGCTTCTTAAATAACCTTTTGCAGGTTCTGCTTGTCCGGATCCTCTGATTCAATGATAAGGTGGATATTTTAGAACTGTCCTCTCACTGTAATGTATCTATCCCTCATTTCAACCATATAAAAGGAAAAAGGAAAACCTCCCATAACATTTGATAACTCATGTTGTAGATTATGGGATCTCGGTCAGCAACGATGTGTGCATTCATATGCGGTGCATACAGATTCTGTTTGGGCACTTGCCAGCACACCGACATTTGGTCATGTTTATAGTGGTGGGAGGGACCTCTCTGTAAGTACTTTTTTGTCAAACTTGATAAATGCGGAAATCTTTTTACATCATGTTATTCTGTCTCTTACTGTGTAGCTTCACTGGTCAAGTTTTTGATGCCCATTCTGTTTATTCCATCAGTTATACTTGACAGACTTGGCAACAAGGGAAAGTGTTTTACTTTGCACGAAAGAACATCCTATTCTTCAGTTGGCACTACATGATGACAATATATGGGTTGCAACAACAGATTCTTCAGTGGACAGATGGCCTGCTGAAGTGCAGAGTCCACAGAAGGTCTTTCAAAAAGGTGGTTCTTTCTTAGCTGGAAACCTCTGTTTCTCAAGGGCAAGAGTTTCTTTGGAAGGATCTACACCAGTAAGTAATGACAGTAGTATCCTGATTTAAAAGTGATGCTATCGTGTACCATCCACCATTTTTGGCTTTTCATCAATAAATTGAAAATGAGTGTGTATCTCCATTCATAGATTTGGTATTTCTGTTCCAATTGTCAATAGATGGTACATTTTCACTAAATACTTGACTCTTTAAAGTATATTCACTTGTAATCTATCCCAGTCTGCAACTTGAAGACACACATTATAGTTTATTTTGATTATAAAATCTAATGAGAGCGCATTGTTGCATTCCTCTAGCTGATCTTTCTCAAATAGTTTTTATCATTGAGAGTGCATTGTTGCATTCCTCTAGGTGATCTTTCTCAAATAGTTTTTATCATTCTTGATGTTCATCAAGAAAAAATATTTTAGCTGTGACCCTCTCTCTCATATTTATTGGTGGACATACCTCATTGCCATTTTTACAGGTCCCTGTCTATAAAGAACCAACATTAACCATCGAAGGAACTCCAACAATATTGCAGCATGAGATTTTAAATAATAAAAGGCATGTCTTGACGAAGGTAAAAATGACTCTTTTCCCTTTCATGCATGAGTTTAGATCCCAACTAATATTATGGGGCTGAAGAACAATAGGTGTTTGGGGCTGAAGGACAACAGTTAAGTTACTTTTCATGCCTATGCGACAGGATACTGATGGTTCAGTGAAGCTATGGGAGATTACAAGGGGCATCGTAGTTGAGGATTATGGAAAGGTTAGAATCTAAATTCTTCTCATTTTCCTTTCTATATAAGAGTGTGATTAATATGTCCCTGGATTTATAGTAACACAGGATTTCTGGAAATGGATGTTCTTTTAGACTAATGTCACTCGTGCTAAGTTCAGACTTTGCATAATGATGTGACTTTTTGTGCTTATAATATATTTATGCGTTCCTTCAGGTATCATTCGAGGAAAAAAAGGAGCAATTGTTTGAAATGGTATATGCCCGATCACTTTCAATATTTTGTTAAGGAAGTTCTGGTTAGAAACTACTGATTCACTTAACGGTTTAGGTGAGTATTCCTTCATGGTTCTCAGTGGATACCAGGCTTGGGAGCTTGTCTGTTCATTTGGATACACCACAGTGTTTTTCAGCAGAGATGTATTCAGCAGACCTCATCATTGCTGGGAAACCTGAGGATGATAAGGTAGATCAATTGTTTGCCCCAGCTCTAAGATTGACCAAATTTTAGTGGATAGTCTCAAGGGCCTAAAGACCTCTTAATTTTTCATAAGATGCTTGTTCTTTCTCAGCAAGAAATATGGTAGGTTTAATTGTGGAATTCTGAAAGATCTTCTGGGTGCCCTTTTCTTTTTCACTTTTTAGGTGTTTACCCTTCAAGAAAAAATAGAAATGCAACAAATTGCCTGATCTCATAGTTATGATGTCTTTTAAGTGCTTTCTAAAGAGCATAGTGCATGAAGCTCAGGTCTTCTTGGCTGGATTCAATCGTGTTAGACATGGATAGTCACATTGACATGTATGCCTGTGTATTTATGCTGCATGCATGGTCCATGGAACTTGAAGTGCTTTTTGATGATCATTCAGTAATTATCAGAATTTTGTGTCTTCAATTTTATTTGAGTTACTGTGTTTATTCATGGTTTATAGGTGAATCTAGCCCGTGAAACCCTTAAAGGTTTATTGGCACATTGGTTAGTCAAAAGAAAGCAAAGACTTGGATCACAAGCTACGGCTAATGGAGGTGTATTAGTTGGAAAGGACGCTCCTGCTAGAAGTTTTAATCATACAAGAATTGAAGTAGATGGTGTTGCTGATAACGATCCCATGGTCTATCCTCCATTTGAATTTTCAACAGCTTGCCCCCCTTCTGTTGTTACTGAAGGCTCTCAAGGTGGCCCTTGGAGAAAGAAAATTACTGATTTAGATGGTACTGAAGATGAGAAGGACTTTCCATGGTGGTGTCTAGATTGTGTGTTGAACAATCGCCTACCTTCAAGAGAAAATACCAAGTAGTTTTTCAATACCTTCATCTTTTTCTTCGTTAGTGTTAAACTAAAGTGATGTGGTAGCAAACATACATGGAAGCATGCATTTCTTCCACACAGTTTTTCTTCAAATTCATTGCTTCATCCTGCTGGAAGAGATTTTTATTGAATCATTTGTGCTTTTGGTGACTGAGTATTGTTCTACAATATGTGCATGTTTTTGTATCTATAGTGACAGAGTTAGATTGATGTTATACTTGAATTTCTGCAGGTGCAGTTTCTATCTGCAACCTTGTGAAGGTTCTGCTGTCCAGATTCTCACACAAGGCAAACTAAGTGCACCTCGCATACTGAGAATACATAAAGTAAGTTTGCTTTATTCAAGAAAAATTCTATTCTGTATTTACCTCAAAGAGATATTCACAATTAGGAATTGGTTTGGATGTGTTTGTTTTCTGCATATATACATGTAAGCCATTTACACTTAGTATATTATACTGGGCTTGGTTAGGTGTATTGTCTAATTTTAAAATTAAGGAGTTTGAAGCAATAATTACTCAAGTGCTGCAGGCTTTAACAAATGGAAAAGCTCCCTGTTGAGATTTTAATGAAGTTTACAGTTTGATTCACTGGATTCTACCATTATGTTTAGGTTGTTAACTATGTCGTAGAAAAGATGGTCCTTGACAAACCATTGGAAAGTGTTTCTCATGATGGAACATTTGTACCTGGACATAGTGGGGGACAATCACAACATTCTACCGTTGGAGAAGTATCTTTCCGATCTGGAGTGAAGCCTTGGCAAAAGCTTAAGCCTAATATTGAGATCTTGTGCAATAACCAGGTGAGTGGACATGTGTCGTCAATGTCAGAATGCTTTTGGATGCAGCTATCTTGGCGTTGAATCAGGGTACTTACTTTAGTAAAGAAATGATATTTAACAAACCATTTGTGGTGTTGGGTTTTGTAAGCTAATAATTTTTCACAATGCATAATTTCAATGTGTAAGTAGAGAGTAGGCAAATATATCATAATTATTATATTTCAATAACCAGAATTTTTGTTCTTAAAGAATGGAAGTTGGGCCTTGGGAATGAGTGAGGCTTGAGTTGAACCCTATGTGTTTGCTTGATGGGGACTCAACACTGAGTTACTCCAATATTTTTTTAACCTTGAAACGTGTTTCTATATTTGTCTTTCTAAACTGTATTGGAATTGTCAGTCATATCTTTTCCCAGTTCTACTTACACAATTAAGCACTCCTGAATGTCAGTCTTGTGTCTTCCAGGTTTTGTCCCCTGACATGAGCTTGGCAACTGTGCGAGCTTACGTGTGGAAGAAACCTGAGGATCTGATACTTAACTACAGAGTGGTTCAAGGAAGGTGACTGCTTAAGGCTTCTTCGATAAGGTAAATCCTGAGATATTTGCCTGATATATATCAAGATTGAGTCTCCTATTCATAGTTAGTCGACCAATCTTTCCTAAATCACTTTTTTGTTGAAAGAATTTATTTTGTAATTCCTTACATAAGGATTCAGAAAATACTGGATCCCCACCTGCACAAGTAACACAAGTAAATTGTTGATAAAACTCCAAAATGGGAATACTCATTTGTAGATTGGTTCTTTTTCTCCCCATCTCTTACAGACAAAGAAGCATAATTTTTGCATTCTTCAACGGAATATATATTTAATTTCTTTTTATTCTTATCGTTTCCAAAGAGGCACTAATTGCATCTGATAGATTGATGCACTAAATTTTGCATATTACGTTTCTGACTCCTCCAAAGAACATTTCATTTTGCCACACTAATGGTGGCTAATTTGAACATGCTAAGTTATTGTGCTCTGTTTGATATGTTTGGAGAATTAACAGGTAGTTATTTCCAGATTGCTGTTATTATCTACTTAACAACAGGACCCAGTTTACGGCAAGCTAAACCTTGTGGTTGTAAAGTACTGGGGAAATACAGTTATTGCTAAATGGCTTGCTTTGATAAGGCTTATCCAGCGGATAATTGTGAATTTGGAAAGCAATTTGGTTGCTGAGTCAGTGGCCATTGTCTCTGCTGCGAAGACTCTATTTGAAATTTTTGTTGGATAGGCGGTACATAAGTTTTGCACATTGTTTAGCCATCATGCATACCTCTGGAGGGGAAAGTTCGTAAATACAACTTTATGGCGTCTGGATTGGCGAAGTATTATAGGACATGATGGTGCCAACTTAAGAGTTATGACGTTGAAAACTTTCTCTGAGTTATGTTGTTGGTACCCATATGATAGGAACATTGTCGTGAAGGTGGATTGTAGTTTCCCTTCCCTCTGGAAATAATACAATTGCCTTTTATTCAAAATTAATGAGTTATTGTGTAACTGGCTTGTTCTCCTGACCTGTGTGCCATGTATTCATAAGGCGTCATTTAGAGAACAGGAAACTGTTTCACGACTCAATGATACCATTTAGTGCCATCTTGGGGATGCGTTATTCAGATGACCTCCAACATGGAGTTTGTATTTTCTTCACCCGTGGCAACTGTGATTATGCGCTTGGTAGGTGAAATGGTATTTCTATTTCAGTCGGCAAGAAAACAAATTTTACTGAACTTCATTTACCACAAAAAATGCATCTTCCATTTGCTCAAATGTTGGTGTATATTGCCGGATTCTTCGTTTAATTGTCTTCTTGCGGTTGACTGTTGCTTTATGCATTTGCATCATTGTTTCTCTTCCGTTTGCCAGAGTTATCAACGACGGGTTATCACCTTTGCTCTTCCACTTGTAGCTTGCCTAAAGAAGCACCTATTTGTAGACAACAAACAACAATAACGCGAGTTCGCAGCCTTACTTTCAATTAATAGTGAGCCTTACTTTTAATTTACCCACATGTCTATTTTTTAAAACACAATAAATTTTGATTGAATGAATGAAATCTTAAGGGAAGTTGTGGTAGAAGCAGGGAAAAGTATAGAGCCGTATTGATAAAAGGCAGCCTTTATATTTTACAAGTATTTAATTTTTGGAGACTTTTTTAATTTTAGTTAAATTTTTATTTAAGTGGTTAATTTTGTTAATATTTAATATTTTAATTTAAAAATTAATTTTGTTAATATTTTACTGATTTAGTTCATGGAACTATTTTTAGTTATAATATGTAAATATTTACGATGAATATGTAAGTATTTATGTGAACTAATAGGTTATGATACCCTATAGCCTGTACCTTGTGTGTGTGGAAAGGGGTTATTAAAGTAGAGATGGTCCAAACTCCAAAGTTTATCGAGTAAAGCTGACTGCGGCAGAGAGATAATCTTGGCTTTAATACTGTCTGTGAGACCAAGAACAATGACCAGCACTCATAATAAAATGATTAGGCGTGAACGAGGAGAGGCTTGTGGTTGAATTAGAACAACCAGAGGAAAGTATGCTTTTTAAGTTTTTCCTTTTCCTCATGGATGGTACGTTAGCAGCCTTACAGTAACAGAACCTTAAACATTATGATCTTTTTCAGCCCTTTCAGGTCATTTACACAATTCTCAACTCAATCAAATCATCTCGACAAATCATTTGACCCTGCTAATTAAAAAATGATGATAGTAGCCCTTAGAAATAAATATTTAATTGTGTAGCAATAAGTATTTATAAAAGAGTGTTTACTCTTGCGACAAAAGTGTAGGTCACTTTCCAAATAAGCTTTCAAATGCTCTTGTACTAATTATATTTTGTTTTTCTTTGAATAAGGAGCATTAAAATGTTTGAAACTTTCAGGCCTCGTTTTGTTACCTACAAATCAACTATTTTTTTTGGTTGATTTGTTGTGCCAAACAGCTATTAAATGTGTTTGGAGAGTAGATTGTTCATCAGTTGATTTAAGATAAACAGCCAAAAATGAACACAACCAAAATTTTAATTATCAAAAGCTAATTGTACCCTTTAAATTCTATTCCTAAGTTGCTTTGCTATTTAAATTATATTCTTGATTAAGTTGCAATTAAATACTACACGCATGTTATTTTTTTTAGTTCTAATGTGCAACAATTTCTAGTAAGTAGGACAACCTAGTTGAGGTTCCTAGATACCTACGTCTTAGGAACAATATTCGTTCTTATAATTGTTTTATGCAGTTATAGGTTAGAAATAAATTGTTGACCTTAAACGAATATGAAAATAGAAAGAGTTGCATAAATTTCTCATAGATAATGAAACAGTACAGGTGAACATGACTTCTCTAAATTCTTATAAGAATATTCAACGAAATACTAAGATATATAATATTCATACCCTTATAATTTTTTTAAAGTCAT